>BQNB010000686.1:0-34584 GCA_026074375.1 Tanacetum coccineum | reverse complement strand
CCTTTCTTCGTCTGTTCTACTCGATGTCGGTATCTTGGCGGGGCATCCTGTGTTGGATCGGGGTTGCATGGCCGGTACTTGGAATGAGATGTTGCATTTGTATGTTAATGTGTAATCTAGATGATTTGGAATGAGTTTTTAAATAATATATTTGTGAAAATAAATGGGTTTTGATATTTGTTTGTTGAAATGGCTATGCTCATTGCATGTGTTTATGTGTTCAAGCAGCTGTCGGTATCTTGGCGGGGCATCATGTGTTGATTCAGGTTTGCAGCCATTGTCGGCACTCCAGCTGGAATTTTGTATTCAATGGTTGCGGACTTATGTTGTAACCCCCCAAAATACGTTACGCAACGGAATACAACATTTGGGAGGCTACATCATGATACAATCACACAAGTCATAACAAACAACTATAAAAGAGATGTTTGTTAAATAAATTTCATTTATTTCGTTTGAAAAGAATCAGAGTACAAAGGTCCCAAAACTATCGTAGAAAATTTATTTCTACAAGTCACATCACGACTTCATTTCTAAAATATTTCTATCATTTATTGACACAAGTTCACCGAGTCACCGTCCTTGATATCCGTGTTCCGTCCCATCCAAGCCATCTTCAATACCTAAACCTGAGATACATGCTTAAAAACATTAAGTGAATTCATAGAGTTTACAATTAACAGTTAGAAGGCACATTTGGTTCAACAAAACACAATAACATTGCTATTACGGCAAGTTACATAATGATTTCTAACTAAATAAGCCCGTGCACCGAAACTTAACACATTCATCCCGTATGACAAAATAATGTCCGTCAAGTATGCCACTTCCCCTGATACTAACCACAAAATGTCCGTTACAGGGTGCTCACCAACTGATTCAAACCCCGAACAGGATTGTCAAACCCAATAGATCTATTTAATGCATTAGCGTTTATCTACAACTAGGCAACTAACGGCTACACAGTAAAAGGCATATACTCAATAGTAATGGAATCATAATAAGTATCAAAACATATTGCGTTCTCATTTTCATAAAACAGCAAGTATTCCTCTCGCGGGTTAAAAACATTTAAAATAGTTCAAAAACGAGGCTATGAACTCACCTTGATCGAAGCCGAAGATCAAATAACCGAAAAAATCACGAACTACTAGACAACGA
Organism: Tanacetum coccineum; assembly: GCA_026074375.1. NCBI lineage: Eukaryota > Viridiplantae > Streptophyta > Magnoliopsida > Asterales > Asteraceae > Tanacetum > Tanacetum coccineum. The sequence goes on along the minus strand of BQNB010000686.1, from coordinate 33,423 downwards.
GCTCAACCGCGACCTATAATTTATGTCGCTAAATTATTATACCGTAAAGTACGATTGAATAGTGCGTGCGTCGCAACTATTGAAATAGTATAAATATACATACACATGTGATGAGAAATCCACTTGCGCGTCCTAGATCCTAGGCTCCACATAATTGAGTTACAATCATTCTTTTATTTATATTACTCGTCACTAAATAGAAAACTTTCTATTTTCGGAAACTTTCTATTTTTTAAAAGTTGTTATTATCGGAAAGTTATCATTTTCACTAAGTCCCGTCATCTAATTATATTTATAATAATATTTATTTATCTCATCGCACATTCGACATTCAATTTGGTTATTAATTACCTATATCGGGATTATGTTCCGTATATTACCAAAGTTACTATTTTTAGAATTTTCCGTTCATAAAAGTCGTTAACTCTAAATTGTTATACTCGTAAAAATAATAGCGTTTACTATTTTTATAATATCCGACAAGTCTAGCATCAACCCGTTGACTTTTAAAAGTCAACGTTGGACTTTAATTGACTTTGACTTTATGTATGCATATATTACTAGATCTGACCCGCTCAATACGACCCGTTATATCACCCATTTTCAACGACCACGAAAAATCTAATGAGGATTTATGGCAATACGACATTCTAGATCAAACTTTTTAGTTTAAGATTTGAGACCCGAAATCGAAGAAAATGACCAAAAATGCCCCTGCAAGTTTTCTGCAGGAACTTGTGAATATTTTTAACCCTAAAAGTGCAGAATTTGACCTTGAGTTTTGATTTATTACTTGATTTTAAAACTAGCAAGCTTCCACGGCAAAGTAAAACGTCATCTGAGCAACTTTCGTGTTTCGCCGGAAGGCCAAAAAACGGACTCGAAAGTGCTCGCAAATAACGGAGCGTTTAAAATTCTGGACAACAACTAATATTTTAAAAGAGCTGTTGTGGAAAATTTATATAAGCTTTTCAAAATTCTTATTTAGTAGTAAACTCTCTTCGTTATAGGAGTTAGGGACATTCGAGATTACCAAAACGATCGTTTAATATACCCTCTACCATATTTACCAAACCAAATTCAGATTTTACAAAATCTCAAACCTCGTTTTCCCGTGCCAAAGAATCTGCATCATAATGTATATGTTACAAAACGCGCAAAATATTCCGTTCTTGACCAAAAAATTCATTCACGGCATATCTAAAATGGCCTATAATCAATATTCAACTTGCTCAATCAAACCAATAACAAATATATAAGCGAAAGACGACGCAGATCCCTCTTGATTTTAAATCACATGCAACGATTAAAATCAAATCTAATAACGAAAACACATGAAACAAATGAAATAAGAGAATGCTCACAATGCTATAATAGCAAGATCGACCAGAAAAGTTTTCGTCTTCTCCCTTTTTGTTTCTAGCCTTGACCATCGGACCACACTCAAAACCCAAAAACCGTAACTTATTAACAAAAAACCATAGCTAGCCATACATATTCTAACATTCTAAATAATATTTTCGACCATTTCGGCCAAAAACTCGGTTCGACCTCAAAACTACAAAAAAATATTATTACATGTTATATATATAAAGGTGGAATGGGTTTAGTTTTCGTGGGGATTAAGAAAATATATCTTGATCGGATTGCATGTAATTTTTTTTGGCGACATAGTGGCGGTGGAGTGGGTGGTGACCAGCGGTTTTTTGTAAGGTGGAGAGGAGGGACAAGGAAAACAATTTTTGTAAAAGAAGATAATGTGTGTGTATGTGCTTGTTTATATAGGAGTATTAGTTTGGGCTATTTGACACCAAATGGTCCTCCCTTCCTTCTTAGTCCTTTCATATACAAGTACGAAGGATGTTTTTTTTGGTCATCTAACCGACCTTAAGCTCGGGGATTATACTTCCGTGACTGAATTTATTTCCGTCCATTAATTTTATTTGGTTTAAAATATTAAATAAAAAATATTAACTCATGTTCAAAATAAAGTTTTGACCCCCCCCCACCCCCACCTCCCCCCCGGTTTCGATCTAACTCGGGGACTTTGAGGACATAAATACAAATTATCATTGTATATTTATTAATAATAATAATAACGAAAGCGCGTCGAAAAATTTTACGAAACTGGTTACCCTTATTAACTCCATTTTTATTATTATTACTCTTCGACTGTTATACCTAACTTCATAATTTTCAATAGTACAACTTCGTTTTAATTTTCTTTGCGTGTTATGATATGGGATGATCTTTACGAATTTAATACTGCCATAGATATAAATCTGTAAACAAAAGCCACGCCGCGAAGCCTTGGTATAAAAACCTCGTTTATATATAATTAGCACATGAGATGTTTAATAACATGGCCTCTACTCCTTGCAACCAGGATCATTAACCTCTTTTTTTTGCTACTGACTATGTTATATTTTTGTAGAGATTTTTTCAACTGGAAAAAAAACATATAACGAGTCTACAATGAATGAAGATTTGAAAGCAGCCATTTTCTTTACCGAAAAAATGAATGAAGATTTGAACTAATGTAAAGACCAAGAAAACAAAAAAAGTGATGAAACGTTATGTTTTCAAACTTTTGATTATATTGATCACATAACAGTGCATGTTGTAAGGTATTGAATTCAGGATCAAAAGCAATAGAGTGTTTAGTCTAGAGAGAGAAAGATTAGAAAGTAGAGAGAGAAAGAGGGAGGAGGAGGATTAGAGAAATGATAAGAATGAGATTAGAAGAAACTTGGAAGACACACCTCACAAATGAGGTGGTGATGGGGTATTTATACCCAATTACAAGAATTAGCATGGAGCTCTTGTCACTTAGCTTTTAGCTATTTGTTGGGTCTCGTGACTTTATTTTAGTCACGAGCCTTTCACCTAACCTATTACACAATATTATTTCTCTATTTATTACAAGACTTTTATCTCAATAAGATCGTCACTTTTATCATCTAACAATTTCCCTAAAGGAACGACCATTGTGATCTTCTTTGATTGCTTATGATCATTCAATTTTGTATTCGTAACAATCTTCCCCTAAAGGATGATCATTGAGATCTCTCTTGCGACTTTGATCTTTGAACTTTAATGCTTGTTTGTCTTGAGTCTTGTTGTGTAATAGTGGTCTTGTTCTAATCATGCTCTGGTGATCTTGATCTTGATCTTTCCATTATCCTTTTCTCCTTTGCCTTTGAGATCTTTCCATATCATCAATCTTTACCGTGAATCCATCTTGATTTATCTTTTGAAGCTTTTACCAACATACTCATACTTTCTTGACAGCTTACAATCTTCCTCATGTAGAACTTTTGTCTTGATCAATAACTTGATGATTTGAGGAAGTTCTTTGATTTATCAGAGTTGCAAAAGTGTATCTTTGAACTTTGAGTATGAGATATGAAGGTATGGATTATGACGGTGTTCTTGCTTCTGAAAGGTAGAGATATTGTTGATGTTGTCATACATAACTGTATCTTCCCTCAATTGCTTCCCTCCAATTCAATTAAGTCTCGGATGTTGTATACACCAAAGTCAATTAAGTCCCAGATGTACACATTTCTTCCCCCAGTTGTTGCACTATGTTGTATATACCAAAGTCAATTAAGTCCTGGATGTATACATTTCTTCCCCCTAATTATTGCGCTCTTATCAAAATATTTAGCTAGAAAACTTCTCTTCCCCCTGATTATATTGGATGATCATCAAACATAATCATGATCTTGTTACGCTTGAATATTCGATAGTGAAGTCATGTGTGAAGTGCGGTCTGAGAGTCAACTACTAACTTCAATTCCAACAATCTCCCATCATCAATATTGTGACATCATAAGTAACCTTGGTAATCCAACACTTCACTTGAATGAATCAAGGAAATGTTGTTTGTGTTTTTGGAAAACAAATTCTAGAAAAACACGATAACTACTAGATCACTTAGATTACTAGTTAACACTAATTGAATCATTAAACATTCATTTTCAAATTAGTGACCTACGTTCAGCGTTGGCTTGATGTTAGCACTGGTAGGATTTCCATTCATCATTGTGAATACTTTACTTTAAGTATCACTTTTGAATGTTCCGCGCAATGTCACAAAGATATGCAATGTCACATAGACATATAAGCGACTCTTGTACCTTTTTGTATCTTTGATGTTTAATACAAATGTACTTTTGTGTCCTATGTGAGATTTATGATTTGATCTCATTTGGCTCTAGACTCAATAAGTGCGTTTTGGTTTTTGTGATCAGAGGCTAGAGCAGACTGCCACCTTTTCAATATCAACAATCTCGGAGTGAGATGTTAATAGATTATGCGTTTAATCTCCGTGACAATGAAACAAGAATTCTTTTGAGAGAATCTTGAGTGGCTGGGAAGGGTTGTGCATTGCATCACTGGGTCCATGATGTCTTTCTTCAATACCAAATATCATCTTTGTGATATTCGATAGATTATGCATTGACCCGGTTTCTGCCTAAAGTTTATGGAGGGCTTCTTTCTTTTTACCCTTTATCCATACATTTCTTTTTCATTCTTCAACCCCTTCAATGTTAAACCAACGCGTCCTCATTACAACCCCTCAATGTCCACCAAGAAGTCTTACTATCATCATGTTTTGATTGTTTCGATGATAGCTCTTAGCCTTTGTTGACATTTTTCCATTCACATTCAAACTCCATCATACCTAAGGACTTTTTATTCTATATATGGAATGTCCCTGGGTAGATCCCTTCGGTTCTGGTTGGATCATAGGATAATACCTAACCTTCCCACTTTATTTCTTCTTTGATCATCGTGAGGTAGTTGGTTGATGGGTATTAAGATCAAAACTATAATACCATTTAAAAACCATCAAAGTGTTTGATTAATCATAAAATTTAAACACTTTGAAAGTTTCATTTTTGAGAAATTATGCCCCTACACATGTGCATTGATATTTAATATTATTTTTTGCTCAATGGAGGAAAAGGAGTTTGATTGCGCTTTTTAGTCTTTTAGATCACTTTGTTATTCCACACAATTTAAGCATTCATCTTTCTTGATCACATTTTAATCCAATTTTCTCCCCTTCAAAAATAACATACCATGTGATATTTTTGATATCAATGGATTATAATAGCTATATGAGATTTTGAAAACACATGAGCATGATTATGATTTGGAACCTTTCTGAATGTTATAAACAAATTTGAAAAACTAGTTGCGTCAAAGTATGTTGATATCTAAAACGTATGGTCAGTAGATTGCTCACCCTATTGGTTATTTCAAGAAACGGTCGTAACCGGACACAATCTTTACCATTTGCACGCTTATCGATATAAACACACTTGACCACAACTACTTTTAAATCAATTATTATTCATTTGTTCAAAACATTGTCCTTTATACTCCCCTTCAAAAATATATCAAATAAGTGAACGAAGGGAGTGTTGAACACACAATTGAAGATTTGAAAAATTCTTTTTAAATAACTCTTGAAAATTTATGTTCAAACTTTTGTATACCATTTTACTTGAGCTCTAGATTTGGAATATTCTTTAATGAAATAGCTCAAGTCCGAGAAGTTGTAAGCTTCCCGTTGCGAGGATAAATATACAACAATGTACACTTTCCTTTATTTGAAGAACGAGTCCTAAGGTGACATTTACTTAGAAGTCGTATGTCCCGAGCACACTTTTTGAAAAGATGTTGATAAAAAATTGCTCGGGACAAAGAAGATTTCTCTTCTTTTAAAGATAAAGCGCATTGAAATGTACACTTTTCTTTTATTTGAAAACCGGGTTGTTATCTGAAATTTAATAACAAGCCATTTTGGTAAGCAAACATTTGAAAGATTTTGAAAATCTTTTTGAAAAAGTTGAATAATTTTTGCTCAAAACAAGAAGATTTCTCTTCTTTTTAAGGTAAAGCGCACTGAAGCGTACACTTTCCTTTTATTTGAAGGCCGGGTTGTAATCTGACATTTGATTACAAACCATTGACATCGAATTTAGACAACAACCTTTGGAATCCATTTAAGCATGGTGCTAACGGGTTTGCCAAGTTTTGACAACCACTTTAAAGTTGTGTCAATTCGATGTAAAGATGTTGAGTTCCAACGAGAGCTTGAAACCGGTGTTTCATTTGAAAACAACTCTCGTGGAATCAACGGAGATTTAAAATTCCTTTTGATTTTCCATTGATTTTTGAAACTCGTTGTTTCATGTGGAGTTTTAAATCTTGTTGACGAATAACGATTTCCATTTGTATTGTCATTTGATGTAACATTCGAAAATTTGTTTTTGATAGTTGAAAATCTTCCTTTCATGTTGATGGTCGAAGCAAAGTCATTCTTGTTTTGCATTGAAAGCATTTCTGATTTGGAATATTTGAAAGATTTCGAATGACTTTGCTTTGGTCTCCACACTTGTTTTACCGGTGTAAAACGAGAGTGTGGAGTTACAAAAACTTGATTCTTTCCTTTTAAAAGTTTACCTTGTCTTAAATACTCTTTTGAGAAAGTAGATGCATTCAAAAAGTTTAAGATTCCTAATGGCCTCCACATTTGTTTTCCGGTGTTAAAAAAAGAGTGTGATGTTCATAAGGATTGATTCTTTGATTTGAAAGCTCTTGTCTTAAACCTTTTTAGGAAAAAATGTTTCAAAACTTTAAGATGTTCTTAGAAAACTTCTTATCTTTTTTGTAAGAATAGGTTGTAATTGAGAAACCCTTCTTAAAAATGTTTGAGAACTTCACCCGTGTGTAACCTTTTCCGAAACAACTTGCTTTAGGTTTTGAAGATTTTGAAACATTGATGTTCCATTTTTTTCGATTAAGAGAATCAAACTTCACTTTTAAAGCATTATACGAAGTTCTCAACTCATGATATTCTTTTTGACAAGAACGAATATCTTGAGATGCCAATTGTGATTCCAAAGATGTAATTTGTTTCAAAAGCTGATCTCTTTCATTGTTAAGTAACGGTAGTTTTCCCAGAATTGAAGAATTATCAAACTTTGTTTCCACATGCTCCCCTTTCAGATTTTCAAGTTGAGTCCTTATATGATTAATTTCTTTCAAAAATCTATCTTTTTTTAGCTTAAGAGATCATAAACTTTTCGAGCTATGTCGTTCATGAACCACTTTCGTTTTTTCATAGTTTTTCACAAATTCGCCCGAATTTGGCTGTTCTGTTCGATAATTCAAGATTGACATCATTAAAATCTTTTGACTTTTGAGCAATGATTTTTTCAAGATGAATAACCTTTGATTCAAAATCACACTTTTCATTATCAAAGCTTTCATTTTTCCCAATGTTGTCCTTGTTTCCTCATCAGCGATACTCATTTCAAGATTTTCAATTTTTTATCAACAAATCAGAATTTTCTTTTATTTGTTTTGCTAGAGACTTTTCCAGCTCATCAATCTTTATTTGAAAAACACTTGTTTTGTTTTCAAAAAGATTTTGTTTCTTCCTCAATTCCTTGTTAAGTTCAGAAATATCCAATTGCTTCTTTTTGAAAAATTCAATCTTTTCCAAAATATTACTGAACTTTGTTTCAATAAATTCAAACAATTGAGACTTTAGATTTTCTGCCTCGTTTTGTGTCATATTTGAAGTTTTTGTTTGAACCCGTGACTTTTTGATTGAATCAAACAAGTTTTTGTAAGTCAACTTCAAGTGTTCATTCTCCTTAATTAATGACGCCAATCGATATTCCAACTCAATGTTTTTAGTTTCAATTTCATCAAAATTGTCCTTAACTTTGACTTTATCATATTGATTAGTCTCAACCTTTGACCTTTGAACCGATTCAAACAAAATCTTATAGAGGTCTGTTTCAAATGAGCATTCTAGAGTTTGTAATGGATGCCATATATTTCTCATTTTCTTTTTTGCATGTTTTCAAAGTAATTATTTTCCTCGAGACTAGTGTGAAGTGCGATTCAAAAGCAATACTCATTGCCTCAAATTTTACAATCATTTTTCCTATTCAACAATTCTTTTGACAATTCCTGTGTGACTTTCAAATGATTCATTCTCTCATTTGAAAACATCTTTTGACTCATTTTGAAATTCTTCTTGTTTCATCATGTAAATCCTTATTCCTTATTTCCACACAAGAGGTTATGACAAGATTCTTGATATCTTCAGCTAAGGATGCTTCCAAGAGTTGATCTTTTAAAAGCTCATTTTGTTTGAAAGTTTCATCAAGATCATTTTCCACTGAAACAAAAACATCGTTCATTTATTTTACATCCTTTTTAAATCGATTCTGAAAGAGTATAAAAGATATACAACCTTTTGAACAATCGGATTCATTTCTTTTTCATCTCTGTTTCAAAGCTTTTAAAATTAACTTAACAACGTTTGGTAATTATTTTCTATTTCATTAAAATCCACAAGCATTGGATTTGTACTAGGCATTGATGTCATGCTTGGTTTTGTCTTAGAAGAAAATTCTTCAGAAGATATTTTTGAAACAGAAGATATACAAGATGATGGAAAATTTGTTTGTTTAGCAGAAAGTTCTTTTTGAGGAATAAAATTGTCATAAAGTTTGTTCAATTTTCCGTAATCGATTGGTTGTATCTTTAACTCTTGAACTTTTTATCATTTTTGATAACTCATCCTTTTTATTTGACTCTTTTCAGCTTTCCTCAAGAGATTCCTATTAATCAAACAATTGAAGTTGTTCATTTTTATCACAAAGGTTCATAAGCACGATAACACAACTTAAGGTATTTTAGCATAAGTTATGAAAGAACACAAGAACAGTTATATCCCTAACCAGACTTATGTAAAGTAGTACCAAAAATGCTTTTTGTTCATTTGTAAGAAACTGAAGTGTTTCAGTTGATTTGACTATTTTCAAACAACATTTTCAAGATCTTTGATTTTAGCTTGTAACTGAAGAATATCATCAAGATATTTTTCCTCTTTGTTACGTTGTGTTTGATTGAAAATCGTTTGTGTCTTTTGATATTCCTCTTTTTGTCTTTTATAATCCTTGACATCTAACTCTAATTTATCTCGTTATTTTTCGAGATCTCGAATGATATATCGATCACGAACCAATTGAGACTGAGCTTGTTTATTATAACGTTTTTCCCGTTCCTCAGCTTCAAGAAATTCGTTGAGATAATTATTATCCTTGTTAATACCTTCCAAAACCTGAACCCTTTTCTTATACAACTCAAGCTGACTAGTCAAAGTCGTGTTTTGTTGTTGGACTTTTTGAGCAAATAATTGTTGTTTTTTAGCTTCCTGAGCTAAGCGTCTTATTTCCTCGTTTGATCCCATTTTCCCTATTTATCACAACTAACCCAAGTAATTTTCAACACAAACCCAAAAATTCAATCCAAATTATCACACAAACCAAGTCACACACAAACTTTCAGATCCACACAACTCTATCTATTCCACACAACCAATTCGTGCACATAATATCACAGTTTTCTCATAAGAATCACTTGAAAAGGAATCAAGATTACGATAAAACCGTAATTGATCAATTTTAATTGATTATAAACTTTTTAAGACCAAAAACGTTCCTTGAAAGGACAACTTTCCTATGTGAATTCAATTTTCAGTAATCACTAAAAAAATAACAAATCCTACTCGAGATTATCAAAGATTGTATTTTTCTTCGAAGGTATCCAACGAAAATGAATCAACAATACGATAAAACCGTAAAGTGAACAATTTTGATGAAATCGATGCGTTTGGAGAACACTTTCAAAAATGAGCTCCACAAATTCGATACAACCGAAAATGTGAGTTTTACCAAATTTGAATCGAAAATGAATCACAATATCGATAAAACCAAAAATGTGAACACAATCAATTCTCAAGCGTTTTAGAACTTTACCGAATATAAAACTTACTACTTCACAAATTCGATGAAACCGAAAGTGTGATCCTATAGTAACTTCAATTTCGATGAAAACGATAAATGAAGAACTAATCTATTACAACTCGATAATCAAACGAATGCATGGAAAATGAATACCGAAAAATGATAAAATCCTATCAACCCACAAATAAGCACACTTGAATTATCAACCCGCAATTAAAAAATCATACACAAAAAATTATCCTTATGAAAAAATTTGCATACACTAAAATAAAAATTGGCCCAGTCTTGGTAAAAAAATCAGATAAGAATGATCAGCCCACTAATTTTATCATAAAAATAATAGCAGCCCAAATCTACAAGTGTATGTCAGGCCCAATCACTCTTGTGTATACTCGTTGTTCATAAAAAATAAAGCCCGACCCAGATTTTTGTTATCACCCTAAATTTTGAGATATAAAACACTTAACACACAACCCTAATTTTTATTTCATCCGCCTCTTTTTTCCTCTATCATTTTCAGTCACAACAAACATAATAACATCTCTCTTACAAAAAATATTACGCCTCTTTTTGTTGAATCACTCAAACAACAAATAATCACTATAACACTTTTCTTTTCACTCAGTATCCACTCATAAACAAACACAAATACCTACCCTGTTACATGACAACTCGCAGAAACACTTTTCTTTCGTATCTTGTGACACGCTGATTTGAATTAACCTCAAGTAAGATTGGCTTGTTGTTTATTCTTTTTATTTCAGAATATCAAACGAAGTTAAAAAAGATCAATGATGACTTGGGATTTTTGATTATAAGATCTTTAAAGATCATTAAACACTTTTAAGTGAAATACTAAAATGCCCAATCTGAGATCGGTCGTTTTTATTTATAGATTAAGTTTGTTCTCATTTTTTTCGTTATTAAATCGAAACAAAGGATGCGACCTGAACCCTCTTGTTCTCGTTCAATCTTTTGCAAATTTCGAATATTGAAATAAGTTTAAGCTTCAAAAAAATGATCTATGATGAGTTGGGTTTATTTCGTTATGAAAAGATCGTTGAAGTTCTTTGAATCTCCCAATGAGACGAAATAGTACCCAAACTGAGATCAAACCCCTTTTCTTGTTTTTGTTTTTATTTACTGTTTTTGAGTTGGATTTAGACAAGTCAATGTTGTGGTTGTTATGGAAGAGATTATTGATGAGTTTAGACTAGATGCATATGAGATGTTTGATGTTTTTGTTGATTTGATCTTTTAATGGTCTCTTAATCTTTTTAAGAACACACAAATAAAGATGAGATCTAAATTTCCGAAAATGAGTCGTTTCGAGTTTGTTTCCGAGATTGGTTTTGGATCTGTGATGAGAGTTTTCTTTCTGTGTTTATGGATCTTTTTGAGGTCTATGTAGCAAATTATTTGTAAAACACAAAAAAGGAAACAAACTGAGATCTATGTGTTCTTGATAAGCTCGTTCAGAATTCTTTTTCGAAAATGGTTGTCAAATTTGATCATCAACAGATTTTCGAGATTGATTATGCTTATCTTTTATCTTTTTCTTTGTATTCAAATTCGGTAAAATCTGAGATCTGTTTCTGTTGAAAACGTGTTGACTGAGAAACCGAGTTTGACTTTTGGTCAACACTCTATAGAATCAGTTACAGTTCCGATTTTGGTATATGTAACAGCTTTTTCCGAGTTTGACCAGTCAAACTTCCGATTTTGAGTATTGTAACAACTTTTACTGAATTTTGACTTAAAAGACTGCTAAATATAAAAAAATAAGCACAAATAAGCAAATTTTGTACTGATTTAGCCACGATTCTTACGATAAAACCGTAAGCAATCAATCTCAGTTGCATAGAACACAACTGAAATTAGCTCAATAAGCACAAAAGTCACTCAAATAAGCAGTTTGATAAGAAATGAACTCACGAAAATAAGCTGAAAAACAAAATAAGCTCACGAAAAAAGCACTTAACCAGAATAAGCACAACTGATTTGGACCGAATAAGCTCAAAATAAGCTCAAATAAGCTCAAAATAAACTGCTGGAATAAGCTTACGTGATAAGCTGTCCGAATAAGCTCTCATAAACGAACACTAAATCGCTCCCTTTGCTCTGATACCACTTGTTAGGTCTTGATTTTAGGATCAATAAGCAATAGAGTGTGTGTTTAGGTGATGTGTGTGTTTATTCTAGAGAGAGAAAGATAGAAAGTAGAGAGAGAAAGAGGGAGGAGGAGGATTAGAGAAATGATTAGAATGTGATTAGAAGACACACCTCACTAATGAGGAGGTGGTGGGGTATTTATACCCAATTACAAGGAAGAGCAAGGAGCTCTTGTCTCTTAGCTTTTAGCTATTTGTCGGGTCTCGTGACTTTATTTAAGTCACGAGCCTATCACCTAACCTATTACACAATATTATTTCTTTATTTATTACAAGACTTTTATCTCAATATAACACTTGTGAGGTTTCTTGATTCACGATCTCGGGAGGTCGGGGATGATGGAAATATATAAACTCTATTTTACAGAGAAAGTAGTTATTATTGAATGATTAGTGAAAATTACAATTATGAGGTTCACCCCTCTAAGAAAGATTAAAGGGGGGTATTTATAGTCTAAACACAAGCCATCTTTGGGCTAATTATACTTCTAGTCCTTGTGTTTAAGACTATTTAGAAACTAATGTAATTTCCATATAGACGCCATATTTTTAATCCTAACAATCTTCCCCAATATGGTGGCATATGGAATTACTTGCAATGTATCCTACAAGTACAAATATAAATGCTTCAGCTTGAATCTTTCCATTACTTGCAGACGATACAATGTAATTTGTATAAACTGAGTTATCTTCCCCCCGGTTCATACTGCATGTATTCACATAGCTTTCTTCATCTACTTCTTTTTGTCGAAGTTTCTGAATCAGCTTCCTCCCAAACCAACATCCGTATTGTAAGCAGATTCTGAAACTGTGATGTAGCTTCATAAAAGAAGAAGTAGAAGTAGACGTAGAATTAGAAGATGAGAATCAGAGGATTAGAAGAAGTAGAAAAAGCCAATCACATCAAACATAAAACATAACTGCTTCTGTTTTGATGAATATCCATTCGGGGGAACATGCAAGAAATCAGCAACATCTTCTCACGAATGCACATACTTCACACTAACCATCCAAAGGTTGAAAGCATACAATCCATCTCTATAAGATAGAAGCGGACTTGAAGATAAGAAAGAAAGAAATGAAGATGAGATCAATACACATTTCTTCCCCCTGATTAATGCAATCTATCGAATACTTCTTTTTCTTCCCCCTGATTGCATTCGATGACCATCGAAAAAATCATAATCTGAGTATGCCCGAATATTCGATAGAACAACCATGTGTGAAGTAGAATAATTTTGGTTTAAGCATGAGAATCAACTGCCGATAAAAACCTCTATACTTTTCTCCTCTGACTCATTCATTTCAAACCTCATATTAATTTTTTTGGCTCTTTGTAATGACTACTGATGGAGAAAACTCAATATGACAAACTCAATACTGAAGTGACATCCCCCAAAGTTGTAACTTAAGCTTGCATTATCTAGAAGAATCTCTTGAAATATCCTTAACTACGTGAGTCACTGAGCACTACAACGTAACTCCTTAAAGTGATAGCTACTTTGTGGATAAAAGAGAGAAAGAATCACAAAAGTAACCAGATATTCAAGTCTTCATGACAATCCTTATATGCTCGAATAAGTCATCTTCGTTGCAGAGGCAGAAAGGCCAAAAGATGAAATAAGTACACTTCCCCGTGACATATTAATTCAATCCTGAATAAGTAATAAAGAATCAACCTCGTAGTCATTTATTGCTATTAAATCCCAAGAATAGCCTTTATAATGTTTTTTGTGAATCTTTTATCCGGATCGTTTTAAGAAATAAGTGATGTTTTTGTTTCCGCGTTTTTAGCCACAAGAGTTCAGCCTGATTATTAAAAATACGCAGTCCAGTCCATAAATTCCAGCCTATTTTCGGATGGTAATAATAACAACCCAAATTGAATTATCCATTTTCAGCCCAAAATAAATCGGTATACTGCCAGCCTCAAAAATAATCATATCAGCCCATCTCTTATCTCATTCGGCCCATTTATTATCCGAACCATACACACTCCTTAACAAATTTAGGCCATGTCTAAGAAATGTGGCCCAACACCAACTCACTATATTCAGATATATTAACATAGTATACCCTAAACCTAAACACACCTTTTACACGCCTCCATACTCAAGACAGTTCATCTGTTAACACACTACCACACCTTATCTCTCCATTTCAAAATGAATGATCCATCTCCTTCTTTTCAGTTCATACAAAGCCACTTTTCACTACACCATTACTGCCACAACAACCTGAAACTCATCTCAGTCTATACATCCACTCCCATATCATTCATTTTTTTTTAGATACAACCTCAGCTATCAATAAACCTCATGTCTTTTTCGGTGTGCATAAACCCACAAAAGAACTACAAGAATAAAGACTTAAGATCATTTGGCTTTAAGATCCTTTCAGGGTCTCGGGTGAGGTTTTGTGTGTTATTTTTCGTTAAAGATCGATGATGAGAAACTTTGTCGTGATGATTGATCTGTTAAAGGTCACTACTTTGTTGTACAACACGAAAAGATGAGCTGAGATCTTGTTGTTGTTTTCTTTTCAGTGCGAGTCTTGTTGAGAGTTGAGGATAGAGTGAGTCTTGTTTGTGACGATAGGAATAGATAGAAACTGGATTTGATGTTTGTGGATTGTAATGGGTGTTGTTTGAGTATAAGGAGACAGAGATAGGAGAGTTTGGATTTGTTGTTGTTGAGTTGTCGTTGTGGTTGTTGTAAATGAATCGGTTCAAACTCGGTAGTAACCGAGTTTAGAAACTCAGTAGACTAGAAATTGTAATAGTTGATTTTGTTGTACAGATCTGCTGTTTGCATCGTTTTGAGGTTGTTGTAACTGTTTTGAGCATGTATGGGTTTCAAGTTTGTTCTTCTTTCTACCATTCATATCATTCTCGATAAAATATAATTTCGGAAGAAACAGTTATATTACTGAGTTTGACTGGATCTGAAACTACTTCCGAGTTTGACTTTTTGACCAGTTCCAAATTTGTGAAGTAAGCAGATTTAGCACATCTTATAATCGAATCTGATAGAGTTTGATCAAATCTTACGATAAAACCGTAAGCAGCCAAACTCAATCAAATCACACATTGAAAATAACAAATAAGCTGCTAAACTGTGTAATAAGCTAACTAATAAGCTGTAAAACTGCTAAACACCAAAATAAGCTCGAATAATCTACTGGACTGAATGTGGACAGAATCTGGACTGAATAAGCTCTAATAAGCTGCTGAACGGACTGAATAAGCTCAAATAAGCAGAACTGGACCGAATAAGCTCAAATAAGCTGCGAAATAAGCTGATCAGAATAAGCTAAACATCACGAATCGCTCCTGCAGCTCTGATACCACTTGTGAGGTTTCTTGATTCACGATCTCGGGAGGTCGGGGATGATGGAAATATATAAAATCCATTTTAGAGAGAGAAAGTAGTTATTATTGAATGATTAGTGAAAATTACAATTATGAGGTTCACCCCTCTAAGGAAGATTAGAGGGGGTATTTATAGTCTAAACACAAGCCATCTTTGGGCTAATTACTGATTGCTAGTAAATCAACACAGGTAATAATAAAATATATAATATGATGGAAAATTATCAAATTACCCTTGAGGACAAAGGTAAAAAGGAAAATCTTCACAAATATATATAATATAACCCTAACGATTTATGAAATTGAAACCACGTTTGATGTTCGGACAATGATTTGAATTGGAAACAAAGATTGATTTGATTATCTACTTTTACAATTTAAAATAAGCAAATGATAACAATTAAGCACGAAAACAAGTAACGGGAAATCAAACTTTAACTAAAAACGCAAAACGGGAACCCTAAACGGCAGTTAAAAACCCTAAATTTCTAAAATTAAACCTAAAATGAATTTTTCTTTTTAAATAGACTCTAATTGACTAAAAAGTAAGTTTAAAGAAAACTAGAACAAAAACGGAGTTGAAATGAGCTTAAAAACACGAAAAATGTAAACGGGAACGAATCCCGTTCTTTAAAAAAATGAAATTTTGCAATTTTAACCCTACGAAAGCAAAACTAATTTTCCTAGAAACTTTATGATAAAAGAAAATTTTCTAAAAAAGATTTATATTTTTTTGATTATTTTTCTATTTTTTAAAGTTTTTAATAAAAATAAATGTTTAAAAATACTAAACTAATTATAAAAATTCTAGAAAAAATACAAAAAATAGCTTAAACTAAATAGAACCTAGGAAAAATAAGCTTGATTACACAGCTTATCGAATAAGCTGTGTAATAAGCTATAACAGCTTATAAGCTAAAATGGGGAAAACGTGTATAAGAATTAAACTTTGCAAAGGAATAATGAAAAAGTCCCCAGGGCGCGTTGGTAGTGGAGTGTGTGTTGTGTTGTTATAAAAGGGTTGAGGGTGTTGAGGTCGGGGGTTCGAGTCTTGCTCACCCCCGATTTCCACCTTCCCTTTTTTTTGAAAACTTATAAAAGCAAAGTTGTAAATAAGCTAAAAATAAGCACTTTTAATAAAAGAAACTTTTTATGAAAAGCCCTAAATAAGCTAGAAAATAGCTTATAACTAGACAGTTACTACTTAACTACTTTTTTTGGCTTTTTTTAGAATTTTTAGAACTTAACAAGTATAAATAAGCTAAGGCAAGGACAAAATAAGCTACTACTAACCTAAGATAAACCTGATAAGCAGGTTTAGAAAGAAATAAGCAATAGAAAACAAAATAAGCACTGAAAATCCAAATATTATGAAAACTACAAACCAAACAGTCCCTAAGCAGACTTTTGAGCTTATATTTAAGCTTATAAGTGGATCCTTAGGCCAAGAAACTTATTACCTACTTAAAGCAGAGCTAATAAGCTACTTAGAATTGCAAACCAAATTAATTTTGAAAAACAGATAAGCAAAGAAAAAGCACTATGAGACAGCTATTAGCTACTGACTTAATTACTTTTGGTTTAACTAAAACAAAACTAGAATAAGCTTACAAGGACTTAATAAGCTATAAACTAACTAAACTAACCTAATAAGCTAATTTAAGAACAAATTAAGCAAAAGTTTAAGAAAATAAGCTATAAAAACTAAAATAAGCACTTGACAAAACCTGAGACCCAAACAGTCCCTACAGGGATCTTTGAGCTTATTTTTCAATAAGCTCTTGTATCCTTGTAGTGAAATAGCTTATGCAAGCTTATTTTATAACTAATAAGCTTCCTAAAAATGCTTCTGAAAATGATTTTGAAACAGATTAACTAAATGAAAGAGCACTAAGAAATCAGGTTTAAGACTCAGCATGTTCTGAATTTGCTTTGGATTTGAAAAGACAAAGTTAACTTTTGCAGCTTAAAAACAGATTAGTAAAATAGCTTATTTTGAAAAAGCAAATTGAAAAAGATGATTAATGACCTAAAAACTTATTGTATTATAAAAAGCAAATACTAAAAACTATTTTAACTCTCTAAAAATTAAGCTAGAAAATAGAAGTTTGTCTAATATAAATGTTGATGCAGTTGACACAATTGTGACCCTTATTTAAAAATCTATTAATGCATACCTATTGAGACTATTCTAACATGGTAAAAACTAAAAATAAAAGACAAGAAAGACAATGACTAATGCTAGAAGAGATCTAAGTTAAATTATGCAAATGACTTGACAGATTGTTATTTATAAAGAACAAACTAATGAAAACTTAATTTACCCTAATCTAACTTATGAAACTAGATTAAACAGTCCTAAATGAGAAATCAAATCAAATTTCTCAAAACCAATTGGCCACTGACAGTATTAACTTGTGGTTAATACTGTTATGCCAAACACTCTTGTAGAATTTTCAAAATCCATTTAAACTTTTGAAAAACAGATTTAATGATCAAATCTTATTAACCAGATAACAAACAGCTTAAAACTACCACAATGAACAAGTATACATGAACAAATAAGCTAGAAACTATAAGCTATATCTATGCTACTTATTTTTTTTATTTAAAGAGTTATAAGTCAAAACATAAAAATCTAAGATCTACACCTCTAAGCTCAAAAACAGATAATCAAACAGAATCAACAAGCATAATAAGATAGAAATAATCACCAATAAGCAAGAAATAAGCAAAAGTTAAGCACTATTAAGCTAGGAAATTAAGACAGAAAAGGAAATAAGAAACTTACCAAAACCTTAGCTAAACAAAGGCAAATCAATGCTCAAATGAGCTGTCTACAAGCTCTAGCTTATCAATGATAAGCTAGTAAAAGTCCCATAAGCTCTTCCATTGTAAGCTTATCATCTAAAAGCTCAAATTCCATTTAGCAAGGGTATTTGACTGATTTTAAGAGTTTAAATAGATTAGATGCTAATTATGATCTCAATTTAAGCTTAGAGACTCAAAGAGCTTGTATGAGCTTATTAGGAGCTTTTGGAATAGTGACTGAAAACATTTGAAAATGAGAAGAGCTTATGACAGATTGTATAAATGAACACTAAATTTCATTAACTTTAAAACTGATTACAAGATTTTAAAACTGAATTACAATAACTGAATTTGAAAATTAGAAAAGCTAAAGTTTAAAAGCTAAAAATTACAAAAGCTAAATTTTAAAAGCTAAAAACTAGATCCCCTTGTGTGTGAATGTGAGAGGTTATTTATAGCCCTGAGGAGATGCTTCTAGGCCTTGGAGTTTGTTAGACGATCCCATAAATCCATCCCCTTCATTCTTCTCAATCATTGGTTCTCTAATCTTGGCCCTTGGATCATTAAGTGAGCACACGGATTGCCAGCGTGGCAATCCATGATTTGACCCTCTTGTGCTTCTTATGTACGTACTTTAGTACAAAAATCTAGCCCTTTATGTGTTTTCTTCATCCGCGTGGCATTCTCCTTGTGGGAATTGGCCAATGAGAGCATCATGTGACGTTTAACTCTGCCAAGGTGTCCTTTTTCACTTGAATTGCTTAGCCATGTCACCAATTTGGATTTACCCCTTGATTTGAGCTCGAGGTAAAACGGGGAAGATGATGAACAGTTAAAACTATTTTTCCCGCGTTTTAGTTTTATAAAAGGGAAAGTTTGACTTTTCTTTTTACCCGAGGTTTGACTTTGGGCTTATAAAGGGTTTTGGGTCGGGGTAAGGTTTTGGGCTCTGGCTTGGTGTTGTTATAAGGGTTAACGGGTGTTAACTCTTTATAAATTAAAGAGTTAACACTGTTAGGGTTTAGGGACTATTTTTGCAATTTGGTTTTCTTTGAGGGACTGATCTGGTATTTTTGGGTTTTGTCTTTTTATGGTTGACCACTGTTGACCATGATAGCATTCTCCTAGCTTTTGCACACTCAATTCCATTCCCGTGTCCGTGTTTGTCCGGCTTTGACAGTTGTACACTCTTTTCCGTTCCCGTGTCCGTGTTTGTCCGGTTTTAACCGTTTTCTTGTGATTTTTTTGTTATATCCGATAACCTACACAATCACAAAGACTCAAAAAAAGCAAAATACAAGCATTTTAAGCATTACAATTATAAGGTTCACCCCTCGAAGAAAGATTAGAGGGGGGTATTTATAGTCTAAACAGAAGCCATCTTTGGGCTAATTACACTTCTAGTCCTTGTGTTTAAGACTATTTAGAAACTAATGTAATTTCCATATAGACACCATATTTTTAATCCTAACAACATCCATGTGTGTTTGCGTTGGTTTGATTATCAAATCATGACGAATTAAAATCATATAGTTTTTCGTTGAGTTTCAGCGTTTAACAAAAAATTACTATTTTTAGTAAGTTTCTATTTTAGGAAAGTTTTTAGTTTCAAGATGTTAATACCATCCCCTATATTTATTAGGTTTTTATATTTTCAAAACGTACTAACTAACCTTAATCGCTTAACTTCTATGTCCGTTCCGCTAAATTTTACCAAACTTACTATTTTTAGTAACCTTAACGTTTTTCCTAAAATATGTTAACGACGTCTCTAAATGATATTAATCAATAAATATATGTTACTATATGTTTCGCTATTGTTTAGAAAGTTTAAAATTGTCCGAAAACTCATTTTACTATTCACATCAGCAACTATTCATTCGGTTTGCCGAAAAATATTTCAAGTTTTATTTGGCTATAACTTGGCCGTTTTAAGTCTAATTTTAAAGTGTGATATATGAAAAATTATTTATTCGAAACGAGCTCTCCAAAAACTACTTTTACGCCTAATGAAAACAATTTTAGGTCGACCAAAACCCCAAAACCATTTCAGATCAGCAACTACCTTTTTCACAAACGCTTTCAAAAATCACACCAAACTTCACAATAGTGCTTAATCTAGCCTAATCTCCATTCACAACTAAACCACAACAAAACCACACCTAAAACTAACCTAATCCTTTCATTTCTATTGTTGCAACTCTCATCCAACTCGCATCTCACCAAGAACATATTATTTAACTAGTGAAACAAAGTAACATCATTATTTATTAAATCTTGTTTTATAATCTTTCAAAAATTAAAACACAACATGTGGATGTATGGATCTTGAACATATATGAAGAACATAAGTAAATCACAAGAAAGATTCAAGACACTTACAAGAATGAAGAACAAGTAGAGAAATCACAAGATCTATACCCCAAAATAATAGATCTATAAAACCCAACAACAAATCTTGAAACCCTAGTTTATAAACTCTTGAAAGACCTTTGAAATCAAATGAAAACCTTCTTGGAATAACTTTAGATCTTGATAAAATGAAGTTTAGGATGTGTGAATATTGGTAGAAATCAAAAGTATGGATTGTGTGTGTGTTTGTGTGTGTTTCGTGAGCTAGGATAGAACAAGAGAGAAAAGAAAACAATTTTGCCAGCTTGGAAATGAGAAGTGACACTAAGTTATGAGATGTGCTAGTATTTATAGGAAGATATTAGGGTTTAAGGTGTAAATAATAGTGTACATGTGACCAACACACACCAAAAGGGTGTGTGTGTGAGGGTTCGGCCGAAACAAGGCCACAATGACCATTATGGTTCAAAATTTTGAGTCTTGGTTCATACTAGATGCATAAGTTGGTCTTGAGTTGGTCAAATGAGGTCAAAGAGTGTAAGTATCACATGTTTCATTCTATCTTGAGGAAATGTGCATGAGAATGACACTCTCATGTGTCACTTTCACCCACATGCATAGGATTGTCAAAATAAGATGCTCTTGAACTAATTTCAAGACTTATGGTGCATTTGGTTTGGTTTATGCGTCCAATGTGTGAAAATAGGGGAGGGTGAATGAAATTTTTAGCTTAAGAACATGAAATGGATGATAACTAAAGTTTACACGAAAAGATTTTGAGTTTTCGGGGTACCGTTAGGTCAAAAACGCGAAAAACGTAATTTAAACGTTAAAGCGTAAAAATAAATACCGAGAGTGATTGTAAACTACGAAACACTTAGAAAAGATAAAATAACTCATATAACATCTAAACTAATCAATATCCGAAGTCGAAACGCGTCCGATGATGTTTTTCAGATTTACGCGGGTTAACTTCCCGGTAAACTGCCAGATTCATACGTAACGTATAAAAGTCAAAAATAATGATCGGAAAAGTTTAAAATATGGACTCAAAATTTTTGAGGTGTGACAACCCCATAACCTTTTGAAAAGACCTCTTAGATAGTAATGAATAATGCTTGCGCTCAGCGGTGGAGGTTTGATCCTTTACCAAGTCTATGGTAATTTAAATGCTATGACAGGTAATGAGTGTTGATTTTCCGTTTCCCCCTTATGTTATAATTTGTTATACACCTGAGTGAAAGTGAGAATCCGAAACACTTATGTGAGGTGATAGTATATATCTTCTGTGCTTTTAATTACGAGGTCTAGAAGGTTGTGTTGTAAAATACTTTTAAAGAGTAGGTAAAATGACCCTCATATTGCTATTGTCTAGGTAGAAAAGCCCATTTGCTTAAGGACAATCAAATCCCAAGTGTAGGGGTATTTGATGAGGTGTCATTTTATACATTTTTTCAGGGTCATTTAACCCCTTAAATCGTGCATTTATGCCTAAAATAGGTACTTAATCGTTCCTTTTTAGGTATTTAGCATTTAGAAGGCATATGGAAGAAATACATGTGACTTGGGCTCATTTGGAGAAGAAACGGACAAGATTACAACTCTACACCAAATCTATAAGAAAATAGCTAAACAGTGGCTGGCGACGGTGTCGTGACTTTCAAGCGACGGTGTCATATGTTACACACGACGGTGTCAAGTGTTATTCGTGACGGTGTCGCGACTCTGGTGATGGTGTCGCGATTCTGGCGACACCGTCGTGACGAACCGACTTAGGGTTAGCCTATAAATATAACCTCATAACTTCGTTTTTATCAAGCCCCAAACCCTAGGGCAGACTAAAGGGTTTAGGTAGGTGTTTTTTTTAGCAACTTAGAGGGTCTAATTCAATCCATAAATATCTTGTAATGGTTTGATTATCACTTCCATCTTAATTCATGTCTTCAATTCCTTTTGTTGATTATGATTTCTATTCTCTTTTAAGTATGCTTGGTTAATTCATCTAGTGTTTTCTTGGATGTTATAATCCCTTAGATTTATTATGTATTTGTGTTAGTTGATGATTATTGATGTTTATTATGCATGTTTGATCAAAGATGCATACGCTTTCATACTATAATCAATTGATTGATTTATAATAAACTAGTGTGCATGATTAGGCAACCTTAACGTGTGATTGGTTTATTCTTGGTCATTTAGCAACCTAAAGGCCTCTAAGAAACATAACTTAGCAACCTAAGCATGGATAAGTTAATTGGCGATTTGTATGTGAGTGTATGTTAATTAGTCAAAAGAGCAACCTCTAGGCTAATAAGTGATACTTGGCAACCTAAGGTCACATAGGTCAAATTATGTATGATAGTGGAAATCTTAATGCTTTATGCTTGTGTTCGTATCTAATTAAACAACCCATTAGACATTGGCCATAGGTGTAGAAGGGCGAGGGGATATGAGCGCTTAACTGAGCCATATTAGTCATAAACCCACATCAATAATTTATCTAACTAGTTAAGCACAATACATATTCATGATTAGGGAGAATTTCATCTAAGTAAATACGTTTCTCTTTACAATTGTTCCTAGCTTAGTTTAGTTATAATTAGGAGTAGTTATTAGCTTGATCAAAACCTCTCTCAAACATATTGATTTTACTTGTTTCTAATTAAACCAATAAAAGACCAAAAAGAATCATCCCTCAACCTTTAGATTTAGGCGACATACACTTCGAACCTACCTCACTATTCCCCTAAAGAATGATCAATCCCCCTGACTTACCTACACCACTCTACAACGGTTAGGTTCACTGCCTAGGAGGATTGTAAAACTTTTATGGTTTTGCAAAAATCCGCATCACATGTAACTCAACTAGCGTCTTCCCCATGCTATGCATGTTATAGTTCTAAACGAACTGATCATAGTTCTTGTTGAGAGAATGCAAAATAAGACTCATACCAAGTTCATTGGGCATTGCATAGCCTAGGCGTTCCAAAGTGTTCAAATAGCTTTTCATCTTTAAGAGATAAGAGCTTACTGACTGACCGTGTTTCCTGTTTGTAAGCGTGGAATGCTTTAACTATTTCAAACAGTTCTTGTTTAGCCTACTCTTCAAACATAGTTTTCAGTTCTTTCATCATGTCATATGCATTGTATTTCTCCAGAGTCCTCTATAGGTCTGGAGACATACTTAATAACATAAGACATGCAACTTCCTGCTCAACATTGACAGACTCATAATACTTGTCAATAGTGTTAGGATCAGCAGTTTTATAATCAGGAGCGGGTCCAATGGGTTGTTCCACAAACTTCATCTTTTTCTCATACCTGAGAACAATCCTAAGATTGCGATACCAGTTTGTGAATTTGAACCAATAAGTTTCTCCGCCATGAGAATCGACCTGATACTCGTATTGTTTGTGTTTTGGGCAGCAGCAGCCATCTACAAAACAATGAAAGTTCAAAAAATATTAGTATTTTTGATAATTATCTCTTATAAAATTAACTACCCATGTTTATTGCATAAATAAAAAATTAATTCTAGTAAGAGTCTAAGATCCAACTTGACGATATACCATTAATGTAGTTAATCTACTAGAAATGGTATAACTCGAAAGGTAATTTGCGTGAGATAATTGCCAACATGTGCAACTCTTAGCCATTATAGGGCACCGGGCAATATAATCCAGAATTATAGTGTCTAGTAGCATGTTTCACCCCATCTTGTGCCTCGGGTCGAAGGTCTGACCAACCATACTTGATATAAGTCATCCAATACAAAATCTGTAATTTTATAGTCTCAGGTCTAATCATACGATTGTTATATTACCTTGTTTTGCAAATTCACCTAAGACTATCTTAGAGTAAAAGAACAAACTCAAGTGATTTCATACTTGGATGACAACTAACTTAACTTTTAAGGGTATAAATTGATAAAACAATGTTACCAAAATTTGTGTATAAGGAAGCATGCATATAACTTTATGACACTAGTTAATTTTAAAACCTTTCCGTCTTTGTTCGTTTTAAAATCTTTCTATAAATCCCTTAATTTTATAAATTTTCATTCCATTTATAAAACTAAGGTTGTCATTTTTACAATATTTCTAAGTATAAGTGATCTTACTACAGATAAGGTTAATTTTCCACGGTAAATAATCAAACCCTAGTAACGATTAACGACATACTTAAAATAATGTTAGAACCGTTTATGTAAATATTATGTATTCTTGCATGTTCCGTCGTGGGTTCCCTTGCGTAAACCACTAAACCTCTGCGTTATAGAATGTTTCACAAGAAAATTACAAATTTACGTATATAGTCCATGATTTTGCAAAGTGCATGTATCAATGTACACACAATAAAAATCATGTACTTTTAGTCCATATTAATTTTGAAAATCGTTGTTGCATAATTATATAAAATTGCGATAAATATAAAACATGCAAAACATATTAAACAAAATTAATCATACTAAACTAGAATCAGTTATGCAGTTAATTCAATAAAGGGTCTTCCCGAATATTGCAATTTAATCATTCGCATAACACATTTTCATGCATATAAATATTTAAGCTTACTAAACCATGGGTTACATGCATGTAATCCATGGTTGACAATTTATAAAGAAGATAAATAAGGAACAAATATTTACAGCAAATCTAAAACATAAATAAAACAATTTTTAAACATTTTAGAAGATCATGTAATTTATATCCTATATATTATTACCATAATTATGTGACCAATTTCAAGCAAGATTATTTCTATAAATAATTTCCTAAAATAAATTTTCACATAAAGGCAACAATTACACATATATAAGCAGCAGATTTTACATCTATTTACGTTTTTTATGTAATTAATATACTATATGATTTGGCTCGTGATGCCACTGTTGGAAATTGTTATCTAATAACATATAATATTACAATTAATATTCTACAAGCTACGCAACGGATCTATTCGTATAGCATATATAATTAACACATAAACATAAATAAGAACACATATTGTTAGCAATCAAGCTAGTGACGAACCAAAGATTTCTTCGAGTACACACATGTGTGTAATACTTGTGAAACCGAAAACCCTTCAAGTTACTAAAGGAAGTAACCTCCACGAAGTTCATACACTACACGTCTAGCAGTATCAGTCGGATGCTAATTCTTGACCAACGAATATGATAACACTTATAAAATCGAACCAGAAAACCCTTGGGGTTTTGTAGTCTGCGATCGAACACAAGAGGGGAGAGACAAGGGATAAAAACTATGAGCTCTAGGATCCTCCTTATATAGGGATGAGTTTAGGGTTTACCTAAAATACATTCCTTGTAGGAAAAGATAGCTTAAAGCCTAATCCAACCCCCTCTTGGGTCTAGATCCGGTCGAACACAAGTTAAACACCCCTTGGGTTGACTTTTTGACTTTTCTAATTATTTATGGTTAATTACATTTAATTACCCATTAATTAAAAAGCATTATTAGTTAGTTACAATTAATTAACTAATTAACGACCGTTAGTTTTTATTCGTCAAATCATATATTAATATAAATAATAAATATACAATTATATTATTATTAACATTAATATAATGATACCTAAATGTATAACGTGTGTGACCCCGTAGGCTCACGTATTTCTAGCCGTGTAAATTTTCATATGACATGAGCACAAACCCAACATGAATGTCGATTTATAAGAGAATGATTAATGACTAAAAATTAAAGTATGATGATGATCATATTGTTAGTTGTTGATTTAGAATTATGTGGTGTTTTTTTTATGTTTGTTGAATGATTCTTATTTATACTAAAAGTGATGAATGTTGAATGTTGAATGTTGAATGTTGAATGTTGAATTGTCTTTTCTTGTTGACTTGACTTTTCTTGTTGACTTGACTTTTCTTGTTAACTTTGACTCATATCACATCACTTGCTCCAGATGGTATTTTTCTTCACCTTGTTGAGCAAGAAACATTGTTGCTTGAGAATACATGATATATAACCTGTCAACTACAAGTCTAGTGCTATTGCAGACCAAAATTGGTGTTTTCTTGATCTTCTTAGCCAAGTCAAGTAGATCAACAATTACTTGGTGGGTGTCCCCTCAGAATGAACTATTTCCAGTATAGGAGAAGTGATGTATCAAGAAAATAAGTTATCACAAATGATCGGTGTTTTGTGTATAAAAAAGGGTAAATTTATTTTAGGTAAACCGACCCATGGGGTATAAAATAGGTTAAGAACTCTAGGTGAAAAAAGTTAATAAAAATCAAATACCACGTGGATTAAAATTAATTAGGTGGAAATTATAAAAATTATGTTTCTTATATTTACCGGTACTAACAAGTTTGGATGATGATCATAAGAGTATATATTCTATTTTTTCTAGGTCGGGAAATTTGTGAAAGTAAGTTAGTAATTTATGACTTTAACCCTATACTAAAACAAGTGCAATAAGAACTAATTAAAGGGTTGGGTAAAAGCCATAAAATACCAACAAACTTTTCAATTCGTCCTGACTTGACCAACAAACTATTTTTCGTCCTGACTACACCAAAGTACTTTCAAATATTGTTTCGATATCACCAATATGACCCTAAAATGACTATATTACCCTCGTCTTCCCTACATCCACTCAAGAACACCCTGTCACTTTATTTTGTCAAATCCAAAATGATAGCAACAAAGCCATCTTCATCCAAAATTCAGCTGACGTCATCATCACAAATCAAACCACCACATCCTCCTCCTCCATGAACCTTGATGATGTCACCACCCCCAGACTCACCTCCCAGACTCACCTCCCTTACTGACGTCACCATCATCATCGTCACCAAATCCACCATCAACATTGTTAATAACACTAGTATCAGGCGAAAAGACTCTCCTAGCTCTCAGATCCTTCACCTTAACATCCAACCTCACATCCTTAGGCAACAAATTAGCTCTTATTGTTACCGGACCTTTGATGAACCTGTCACGGGTCGAATCGGGTCAGGCGTACCCGAATCGGTTGCGATGGAGGTAGATCTGAGACTTGCTGCGAGTGAATGTGCCACTTAACTCATCGCATTTCGACGATGAACGTGTGCGTTTATGAGATCAAATATAAGATGATGAATCCATTTGATTTGATTGATATGGTGGTGGTGAACTGGTGATTGATGTGTTTTTATTTTTTTTGTGTGGAGTTATTAGGGTTTTGTTGTAAGGAAATGGGGGGAAATGTGGTGGGTAAAGGTTTTATTATTATTTGGTTTTGGCAGGAAATAAAAATAAAGTGACAAGGTGTTCTTGAGTGGATGTAAGGAAGACGAGGGTAATATAGTCATTTTAGGGTTATATTGGTGATATCGGAACAATATTTGAAAGTACGTTGGTGTAGTTAGGACGAAAAATAGTTCGTTGGTCAAGTCGGGACGAATTGGAAAGTTTGTTGGTATTTTATGGCTTTTACCCTAAAGGGTTTAGTGCAAAGTTAGTGTAATGGGAAGTGATATGCACACTACACAATATACATTGGAGTGACTTTTTTTAGTGCAAGCATATTGCTTAATTATTCTTTTTAGCACTATAATAGAGTAAAATTTTAATAATAACAATGGAGATTCTTTAACGAAACCAATAAACCCCAAGGCATCCATCGTAGTGGCTTATTAGAAGAGTCGGTACAATGGGCTGGTAGCCATGCGCCATTGCACTAGTCGAGCACAATGGTGTCAACCTCATACCGGTTGTTGGCTGTTAGCCTCTCGCGCCACCATCACCAGCACATGCCATTACATCACTTTTTCCTATGACATCACTTTTGAACGAGAGAGATGTGTTTTGATGCCATGTGATAAACTGATGCCAAGAGAAAAGTAGCGATATAACACCTCTTTTGCCTATATCCCCACCTCCACAGCTTCACTCTACCCCTCTTAAAAGATTTATAAAATTATAAAGATATCTTAAAACTTGTAAAGTATAGTGAACAATCATTTTGTGCGGAATGAAAAATTAATATTATTAAACATTTTCATAATTTAACAGATCTAAATTATGAGAGATGTTTATAAATTTCTAAAATAATTTACAAATAATTTCAGGATTATCAATAAATGTTTATACCCGGTTCAAATCACAACTAAACGCTACCACTTCCCGCCGAATGCGATGTTTGCCACCTGACCCGACCCGACCAGACTAGTACACACCACCACTAATCGCTACCACCTCCCGACTGTAATTTCCTGGTGTTATTTGATGTTGACAGTAAGTATTATGATTATTCTTAATTCATGTCTTCATATCATATGAAACAACATTTTATATAGTCATTGTTTTACTTATCAAACCAATTGTACAATCATATTTGTCTTCATTTTAGTTGTTAGTTAGTATGAGATGATTAATTAATAGGTCTCTCAACATAATATAGATGTAATTGTCTAAATGTATACATTTTCTTTTCTTTTCTTTTTTTGTTTCCCTGGGTTTTCGACTAATTCTGGGGCGACTACCCTTTTGGATAGCCCGGAATCTCCGTGGCCAAGGGATTAATTTTCTCCCCGTTGGATTCGAGCCCTTGACCTCCACTTTCAAAGGCCGGTATTCTTACCGCTTGGTCACCCCTTGTGTTTACGATTTTCTTAAGGTCCCATCTCTTATATAGGCATTTGAATTAATTAAGAAATCTCTTGTATCTTAGAGGGTCTTTGTTTTAGCCTTTTTAGGGACCTATTAGGTGTTTAGATAACCTTATTAAACCTTATTAAACTTTTGAGCTTAAACCAAACCTTACTAGGTAGTAGGTACACATCTTGGGGTGTTGATAAGCCCTTTTTTGTGTGGCATACAAGCTTATATAAGTTTATACGCCTTTTTTACACCTTTTATCATAACGCTTAAGCTTAAAAAGTAAACTTAGAGAAACACCCTCTCAATTTTTTGGTTTTAGTGCTGCTACTAGAAGCTATAACCTCTATGTATCCTAATCCATGTTTATCTTTTGGTGGTTTTTGCATTTCAAGCATTTCTTGCAAAGATGAACTACTATTTTTAAAACTAGCTAGTTTTAAAGTTAGTGAGCTAACTTTAGATTGAAGGCCAACACATGATTCACATTCAAGACTAATTTCTTTGTTTCTTTCTAGTTCTTCTATTTTTGCTTTAAGTTCGCAAGCTTCCCTTTTTAGTTCTTCATTTTTCGCTTTTAGTTGTTTGCTTTTGTGAATAATCTTAAGACTAATTTTGCATAGTTTATCATACTCATTTTCCCATGATTCATTATCTAAATATGAGCTACTATAGTAAGGAGTGTCGGATAATACCTCATTGTCGTCGAGGGTCATGAGACATATTTCTTCCTTCTTGCAATCATCTCCGCTATCGCTCCAACATCCAACAACGAAGGCCTTTTGATCATTGAAGGAGTGTTTGGGATAATCACTAATGAAGTGATTTGGATCACCACACTTGAAACATTTTCGATCATACTTCTCCTTTTTGTCTTCTTTTACTTTTCGGAAGTTCTTTTTGTCGTCATATGGTTGGCGAACAAACTTTCCTCTCCTTCTAAAGAAATTTTTGAAATCTCTTACCGCCATCTTCATCATCGCTATCCGAAAAGGTCGCCTCTTCTTCACTTAGGAATTTTCTTGCTTTGAGAGCAAGTGATTTGTATTTTTCTTTCTTTCTCTTAGAATTCATCAAGTCCTTTTCAAGTACTACCTCATAAACTTTTAGATTGCCGATGAGCTCGTCTAGAGGTAGTGTTGATAAGTCCTTGGATTCTTCTATTGCCATAACCTTTGGACGCCATTTGGTGGGAAGAGCCCTCAATAATTTCCTAACATGATTACGACTTGAAAAGGATTCATCAAGTGCTTTCAATGATGTAATAATAATATTAAATCTAGCAAAAACACAATCAATACTTTCATTATCCGAGATAATGAATTTTTCATATTTTTGAACAAATAAATCTATTTTGTTGTCCTTAACTTGTTTGTTACCTTGATGGGTAATTATTAAAGATTTCTAAATATCTTGAGCCATATCGCACATAAAAATTCTTTCATACTCTTTTTTTTGTAAGGCATTATATAAGACCATTTTTGCTTCATCATTTTTGGAAATCATTTTCTTATGGTTTTCATCATATTTTTCATAAGTAATGATTACATCCTTGCCATCTTTTTCTTTGATGGTGGGTTTGTAATTACCGTAAACTATAATGTACCAAAGATCAATATCTTTAGACTTCACATAAGTTTCAAAACGGTTTTTCCAATATATAAAGCAATTAGCCTCAAAGAGAGGTGGTCGTTGCATAAATTTACCCTCTTTGTAGTTTTCCAAATCCACGATCGTTTTAAAGTTTTAAAATACAGTATACTTTAAAAGCTTTGATAACCCGCTCTTGATACCAATTGTTAAAAATTAAAGGGGGGGGGGGACATGTTCCCAATTTCTAACAAGTACCCGAAAACAAAACACTAAAGTGAAGAATAAATATAAGCTAGAGAACTAATAATCCAATAGTTTGCTACATATTGGAGAAGAAACGAGATGATCCGACTAGACTGTCATCCAAAATCGTCCAAAATGAAAATCCATAAAACTTCTGGACTCTTCTTATCTAATATAACCTGAAAATCAAAGACAAAAACAACTATACCCAGCGTAAAATCGATGATAAATAATATAAACCTTTATTAATCATAAATTAAAATTCTAAGAAAGCAATAAAGATAGAATGTTAGTACTAATGTAATCATGGCTTTCTGTACAAATCTGGAAAATTAAAATATCTAGAAATTAAACAAACATAACTTTTTCAAAAATTCAAAAAACGTGGATTTTCTCCACTGCCACAGTTCTGACATCGTCAGGTATAAACCCTGATGTCGTCAAGAACACCTGACAGGTTTTGCGATTTTAATTCAAAATTTTTCTGCAAAACTATCCTATTAATTATTTCATTGAAAAATTACTACATAAACCACGAAAACTGTTAGTACAGACATATGACTCAAAACAAACAAACATAAAATGAGAGTTAACTTAAATTATCTATTTTACATATTTGAAATGGTTCTTAGAAACCGAATATTTCCTTTACGCATATTTTATGCAAAATACATTTGATTGCAATTAAGACGAGGTTAAAGATAAAACAAAGCATGATCACTCCTAATACAAACATATAGAAACAAGTAATGAAAATTAAAACGCATATGCATAAAAAAAAAAGATTTGTTTAGCCTCCAATTAAGCGCTTTTCATTATTAACGAGTCCTCTTAGCTAAACTCGGAGTCATTCACCTTACCTACACCTTTCTTTCCACTTGCACTAAAACTACCTTCTTCATTATTGGTTTTGTATTCGGGTCCTAGTTCTAAGCATTCCTTATAAAAATCAAATATCTTTTTCATCACGTAGTCTACTCCTCGTCTCTTATCCTCCTCATTCCTAAAGTAGACCGATTTTCTTTCTCCATATTAGACAATGATTGAAACTCTATCTTGTTGGGCATTTTTTAAGTAACTTCATCACATCATTTGTGAATTTTACTATTCCTAATGATGAATCATAAGTCATGTTAGATATCCTTAATAAATGCTTATTAAGCACTATGTGTTTGGAAATGTATCTAATAACAAATAATATTACAATTAATAATCTACGACTACGCATCAATTTATTTCATATAGCATATAGAATTAACAACATTAAATTATTAAATAAGGAAACATACCGTTAACAATCAGCAGCTAGTGACGACACGAGAATCTTAAGAACATGCACGTGTGTAATAAACATGCTTAATCGAAAACTACTTCTAGTTACTAAAGTAAGTAACCTCCATGAAGTTCATACACTACATGTCTAGCAGTATCACCTGAATGCTAGTTCTTGACCAACGAATATGATAACACTAATAAAACAAAACCAAAAAACTCTTTAAGGTTGTTTGTTGCAATCAAACACAAGAGAGGAGAGACAAGGGATTAGAATAATAAGCTCTAGGATCCTCCTTATATAGGGATGGATTTAGGGTTGACCTAACTTACATTCCTTGTAGGAAAAGATAGCTCAAAGTCCAATCCAAACCCCCCTTGGGTTCTAGAACCGGTCGAACACAAGTTAAACACCCCTTGGGTTGACTTTTTGACTTTTCTAATTATTTATGGTTAATTACATTTAATTACCCATTAATTAAAAAGCATTATTAGTTAGTTACAATTAATTAACTAATTAACGACCGTTAGTTTTTATTCGTCAAATCATATATTAATATAAATAATAAATATACAATTATATTATTATTAACATTAATAGAATGATACCTAAATGTATAACGTGTGTGACCCCGTAGGCTCACATATTTCTAGCCGTATAAATATTCGTATGACATGAGCACAAACCCAACATGAATGTCGGTTTATAAGAGAATGATTAATGACTGAAAATTAGAGTATGATGATGAAGATCATATTGTTAGTTGTTGATTTAGAATTATGTGGTGTTTTTTATGTTTGTTGAATGATTCTTATTTATACTAAAAGTGATGAATGTTAAATGTTGACTTTTCTTTTCTTGTTAACTTGACTTTTCTTGTTAACTTTGACTCATATCACATCACTTGCTCCAGATGGTATTTTTCTTCACCTTGTTGAGCAAGAAACATCGTTGCTTGAGAATACATGATATATAACCTGTCAACTATAAGTCCAGTGCTATTGCAGACCAAAATTGGTGTTTTCTTGATCTTCTTAGCCACATCAAGTAGATCTACAATTACTTGGTGGGTGTCCCCTCAGAATGAACTATTTCCAGTATAGGAGAAGTGATGTATCAAGAAAATAAGTTATCACAAATGATC
>BQNB010000685.1:45077-152977 GCA_026074375.1 Tanacetum coccineum | reverse complement strand
AAATCAGGTACTATAGCAAACGCCAGTCTAACTAACATGTAATTTCAAAACGATGGACAAATGCATCAAATCTAATCGACAGTGAAGTAAATCTTGTTGTTGATTCAACACTCTTTAATAATAATGTTCAATGATTTTATCTTTTGATGACAAAGGTATGTTGTCATTTTGATATTCACTGTCTTTAATGTTTGAATTTAACATGACTACTCATGTTTTCTCATATGAGTGATAGTGGTCTTCAAATGAGAAAGGTTTAAATTAAATGGTTAATACCTTTACCTTTGGATACAGAGGTCAAGGGTTCGATCTTCACTCTTTGCACGGTCAAAGCTCTTTTTCTACATTTGGTAAAACCGAAAGCAGCCTTTCTATCTTTAGTAAGGGTAAAGCTGCCTACGTCTTAACCTCCTCCATATACCATGTTAAACGGTATTAAGACCTATAATCCGTGGAAGACAGCATTGAGAGTTACTTTACTTTACATTTGTGATAGTGGTCTCCAAAAAATGACCAATCTTAAATTAAAAGAAAGTACTCACAAATACTTATGTGAGACAACATGATTGTCATGTTAAGTTCAACATTCAAGGATCATAAAAAAATCTCTTTTTTTAACATCATAAAAAAACCCCTTACTATTTATATTTATCACATAAAAATGTTCAGTTATTATATAACGATAGTAATTATAACAAATTTTTTTATTTTGTCTTTAAAGCGTTAAGTTACTTAAGAAATTTTGTCATAAAAAAGGTTTTTTTTTGTCAAACACATCTAAGTGAAAAGAAGTCTTTTTATAGTTTATCTTGTACCTTTAATCTATAACCTATATAAAAGAAGGTTTTTGAAACCTTGATCTTGAGGCAAAAAAGGAGAAAACGACACCTAGATAATAACCAAATAATCAACGGCTAAAAGCTATTTCCTAAAAACAGTGTTTACTTGTCACAAAAAATCTACAACTCTATACGCCTCCATCATCCCTTCAATCAACTTCTAGCCCTAAATCTTTCAATCAATAACTAACAATCCAGTTCTTGAATTTGTATTGACAATCATTCATCTCTTAATTAACCCAACAACATCAAAACAACAATCTAATCTGTTGGGAATTAAAAGTCTACATACTTAGTATTACCAAGCCAACAGTTAGTACTGCTCAAGTTACAACGGCCAGTACTAACTAGTTAGTACTAACTAGTTAGTACTGCTAGAGTAAGTTAGTACTGCCAGTACTAACTTAAGACTGCTGAAGGACTTAAGACTGTTGCATGAAGATTAAGACTGCTAAAGTGATAATGACGTGTTAAGTGATATGTATTGACTTATTCAGTGTATATCTTATTAAGTTAGAAGATTTACAGTTATCTATTAGAATTATAGAAGATTTGTAGTTATCTTGTAAAGGACTCCTTAGTGTATAAAAGGAGATCCTAGGTTATGGTTATACTGACACGTTCATATACATTTTGATATATAGCTTCAAGGTTGTAAACCCTAGTACTACACAGAGTACTCGTATTATTGATAATAATAATATTAGAGCTTTTCAATAATATCATTGTTCATAAAGTTTACTGTTTCATTAATATTCTTCCAAGTATTAAAGAGTAGATTCTGCATACTCTTTAGTATTCACAAAGTTTCTATCATAGTTGTTTTGGATTTATCCAAAGTAACTTCACCTTTACAAGCTAAAGAATCAATCTTAAGTTGGGATCAACAAGTGGTATCAGAGCTTGTGTTCTGAAACTTTGATCTAGAAGAAACTAACAAGAAGAACCTTTTATTCACAAGGAAGAGGTGGATCTACTGCAAAGTTGCCCACTCTCAAACATGTGAATATGATATGTGGAGGCTAAGGATTGAGCAATACTTTCAAGTACAAGACTATGCTCTATGGGATGTCATGGAGAATGGAAACTTATTCAAACCGGTACCTTAAACAACAACAAATACTGATGGTTCATCAACTTCACTAATACTTGGTCCTGACACTACTGAAGAAAAGGTTCAAAAGAAGAATGATGTGAAGGCAAGAAGTATATTATTGATGGCACTTCCTAATGAACATCTAATGACTTTCAATCAGTAAAAGGATGCTCAGACTTTGTTTGCTGCTATACAAACAGATTTGGTGGTTGAAGTCTACAAAGAAGGGGGGGGGGGACCCTCAGAAGAAGACTCTCTGAAGAAAAAATGTATGAGAACTTTAGTGCTCTAAGCACAGAGTCTCTTGACTCTATTTTTAACAGGCTTCAGAAGATTGTAAGTCAGTTGGCTATCTTAGGTGAAAATATTTCACAAGAAGATCTCAATTTGAAATTTTTGAGAAGTCTGCCTTCTAAGTGGAATACTCATGCTATGATCTGGAGGAATAAATCTAATCTAGACACAAGGAGCTTTGATGATCTCTTACAACGATTTTCAAGATTGTTAAACAAGAGCGTTAAAGGGAATGCAAGCTCAAGCTCAAGTTATAGATTATGGCTTTTGTGTCACCCCTAGCAGAATAATGAAGTTATATATTGGCTTAGGATGTTAGTACTGCTAACACTCAAGTTAGTCCTGCTAGCACTCAAGTTAGCACTGCTAGTACTTAAGTTAGTACTGCCAACTTAAGTGATGCCACTGTATATGCATTTTTGGCCAGTCTCAATTTGTATATGAGGACCTTAAACAAATCTATGAAGATGAATTAAAAGAGATGGATTTGAAATTTAGTGGCAGTGAGCATTGCTGAGCATGAGGGCAATAAGGTTTTTCCAGAAAACTGGTAGAAAGATCACTATCATTGGGAGTGACACAGCTGGATATGACAAGTCTAAAGTGGAGTGTTTCAACTGCCATAAGATGAGACACTTTGCAAGGGAATGTAGAGGACATAGGATCCAAGATAGCAGAAACAGGAATCAAGACAGCTCTAGAAGGACTGTAAATGTAGAAGAAACTTCTTCCAAAGCCATGATGGCTATTGATGGAGCTGGTTTTGACTGGAGTGGAGCTATTGGCAGGGATGACTGTCCCTACAAACATGGCTCTCTATGGCCTTTTCAGACTTTAAGGTACCATAATGACAAAAACTTGTTAAAAACCTGTCCTAACAAAGCTTTGAAACTCTTTAAAACTCAACTGATAATTTTAAGAATAGAGTTTTAACACATCTGAGTTCAATTTAGATTCTGATAAAAGAGGGTTGCATCTGTGGAAGAGCAATTGTCTTTTACAAAAAGAATGAGGGTTTTTTTTGTAAACGCAAATTTGTTGTTCTTAAAAGAGATATCTCATATAAAGACTCAGAACTTAGTATGCTTAAAAGTGAGTTAGAAAAGCTTAAGCAAGAAAAAGAAAGCAATCAACTTAAAATTGAAAATTTTGATAATGCTTCTAAGAGTCTAGACAAATTAATAAGGAGTCAAATAACTGATAAAAGTAGAAAGGGTGTGGGGTTTGTAAGCTATAATGTTGTTCCACCTCCCCATATAGGGTTATTTTCACCCCTAAAATTTGATTTGTCCAACTCTGGTCTAGAGGAGTTCCAATAGCCTGAGTTTGAAGGCTATGGACCTAAGACTAGTAAGAGTGTTAGTGAAAATATTTCTAATGAGGTTAGGGAATCTCCTACTGCCCCATTGGTTAAGGAGTTTGTGTCAGATGATAAGTTAGAGAAGAACACTATTTTTCCTACTGTTTCTAAGATAGAATTTGTTAGACCTAAACAACAAGAAAAACCAGTTAGGAAACCAATTAAGTATGCTGAAATGTACAGGTCACAAACTCCTAGGGGAAATCAAAGAAACTGGAATAATCAAAAGTCCCAACAACTAGGAAGTAACTTTATGATGTACAATAAAGCTTGTTTTGTCTGTGGAAGTTTTGACCATGTGCAGGCTCACTGCAATTACCATCAAAAGGAAAGGGTGGTATCTGGGAATAATTATACAAGGGTGAATTACAATTATTTTTTTTTAAAAGCTCACCCTAGTGCTTACAGGAACATGGTTCCAAGAGCAGTTTTAATGAAAACTGGCCTAAGACCACTTAATACTGCTAGGCCTATTACTACTGCTCATCTTAAAACTACAGTTTATAGTGCTAGATCAATGTCATGTTTTTCTAAATCAGCACAATCAACTGTAAAGAGGCCTTATCAAACAAGACCAACATTAACTAACAAAAATTTTAGCCAAAAAGTTAATACTACTAAGGGTAAATTTTATACTGCTAGGCAAAAAGCAGTTAATACTGCTAGGCCAAATTCAGCAGTAGTTAATGCTGTGAGGGCAAATCAGGTTAGTGTTGTTAAGGCCTCAGCATGTTGGGTTTGGAGACCTACCAAACTTAATAGTGCATCAATTACTTTGAAGAGACATAATTATGTTGATGCGCGAGGCAGACTCATGGCAACAAAACACCACCACTACCATTCCATAACTTTGAGTTCTATCAAGATTTATTCATTCCAAGATCATTTCTAACAATATCTAAGGGTGTTCCAAGGGTTTGATCATTTGTTTCAAGGGTTATAAAAATTTTAAGAGTTAGGTTTTGGTTTATAGAAAGGGGTTTTGCAAGATCATTTGGGGTTTATAGATCTAAAGATTTTGGGTTAGATCTTGTGTGTTACTTGACTCATCTTGTTCTTGTAAGTATTCTATTCCATCTCTTGTGGTATTCTTTATGGTTCTTATGCAAGGTTAAGGCTTATGTGTTTGTGGTTTTTGAAAATAAACAAGATAACACTTGAACTAATTATATTATGCTTCTTTGGTTTACATAATGTTTTGATTGTGAGCATAAGTGAATATGAGTGTTGCAACACTAGAAATTTGATCATGTGCTTGGTGATGTGTAGTCTAGTGTACAAACAAGGAGAATGATAAATGAACAAGGGTTTATTAGTGTTGTTTATGAAGGAAAAACTCATGAAGACCTTCATACTTGTCTATTTGCCTGTTTCCTATCTCAGGAAGAGCCCAAGAAGGTAATCCAAGCATTAAAAGATCCAAGCTGGATAGAAGCTATGCAAGAAGAGCTTCTGCAATTTAAATTACAACAAGTTTGGACATTGGTGGATTTACCTTATGGCAAGAGGGCCATTGGAACAAAATGGGTGTACAGAAACAAGAAAGATGAGAGAGGTATTGTGATTAGAAACAAGGCAAGACTGGTTGCACAGGGTTACACTCAAGAAGAAGGAATAGATTATGATGAGGTTTTTGCTCCAGTTGTAGATTGAAGCAATTAGGCTGTTCTTAGCATATGCCTCATTCAAAGATTTTGTTGTGTACCAAATGGGTGTAAATAGTGCATTTCTGTATGGCAAAATTGAAGAAGAGTTTATGTATTCAACTCTAGGATTTGGAAGATCTAGGAGTTCCCTGACAAAGTTTAAGGTAGAAAGGCCATTATATGGTCTACATTCAAGGCTCGTAGAGCTGGTATGAGACTCCTAGGACCTATTTATTGGACAATAGATTTCAAATAGGTTAGATTGATAGATTTGTTTATTAAAAGATCAAAAGTGGATATTATACTAGTTCAAGTTATATGTGGATGATATCATTTCTTGGATCTACTTAGATGGAGTTAGACACTGATTTTGAGAAGTTGATGCACAAGAAAATCCAATGCGTTTTGGGTGACTCACTTTCTTTAGGACTTTATGTGACACAAAAAACGATGATGGGATTTTCAACAGGTTAAGACAAGTTTATGTGGTATGAAATCTTGAAGAAGTTTGATTTTTAAACTGTGAAGACAGCAAGTCACCTATAGAGACTTCAAGCATTTGTCAAGGATGTAGGAAGTTGAAGATGTTGATGTTAACTTATACAGATTAATGATTGGATCATTGATGTATCTAACAGCTTCTAGGCCTAATATAATGTTTGTTGTATGTGCTTATACAAGATTTCAAGTCACACCTAAAGTTTCACATCTTCATGCTGTGAAGAGATCTTTGTACTGAAAGTAACCTAAATTGCCTTTTGGTATCCTAAGGACTCACCATTTGGACTTGAAAGATTATATGATAGTGACTTTGTGCTGAAAGTTTAGACATGAAATCCACAACATGATGTAGTCACAATTTTGGGAAGAGATTGATTCATGGCAATGTAAGATGCAAAACTATAGTTGCCAATCTCCTTCTGAAGCAGATTATGTTGTTGCATTAGTTGTATGGACAGGTGTTATAGGATTGAAAAACCAATCGCTTGATTATGGATTCAACTTTATGAACATCCAAGATTTTTCATTTGGAAATGAAAGACCAATCTACATAGTTAAGAATACAGTGTTTTTATCAAAGAATAAGCACATTGATATTTGGAAATCACTTCTCAGAGATTTCCCACATGAGAAGAAGCTTATTCAAATGATTAAGATTCACACTGATCACAATGTTGCTTATTTACTCACAAAAGCTTTTGATGTTGGAAGATTTCAATATCTGATTGCAGGTATTGGAATGCTTAACCCCTGAAGTATTGATTGAGGGGAGGTTAATTGTATGTTAATTGTATTAATATACAGCAGAGTATGCATTAATGTGCTTGAAATAGAATGGAATAGCAGCTAATGATGAAATTCAAGTTAGTACTATTAGCCTACCTTACTACTGGTAAGTATACTTTCTACTGCTGTTATAATTAATACTATAAGCATTAAGAGAAAATAAAAATAGACAGAGAGAAAAAGTGAGCTTAAAAGAATTGAAAGAAAGCAAAAAAGAAACAAAGAGAAAAAGTGAGCTTAAAATAATTGAGAGAAAGCAAAAACAGGACAGTGAGAAAAGTGAGATTAAAAGAACCTTGAGAGAAAGCAAAAACAGCAAAGAGAAGTGTGAGATCAAAAGAATAGAAAGATTTGTGAATAAAAACAGACAGAGTGATTTCGGTGAGCAAAATAATTGACAGATATAGTGAAAGATTTATAACAGAAATGAGAGTTGCGTGAGAATCAACATTGATGATGGAAATGCCTTTTGGAACAGAATTGAGGTTAAAACTGGTACCTCAAAAGTCTAAATCTTAGTACTGCTGGGCATTACTTAGTTTTGTTAGGCTAAACTTGGTACTGCTAGGCTACCGTTAGTACTGTTTGGGGCATAACAGATTTTTGGCAATTAAATATAGCGTTGAGATATTTCTGCCAAATATTTCGCTTATAGGGGTCTATAATTTGGATAATTCTTGATCTTATCTTTCATTAGTAAGTTTCTTCAAGATAAAGAATCATTTTATTAGTCGGTCCAATAAAAACCCTTTAGGCTTTCTATAAAATCTCAATTTAACTTGCCAACTCTCGGACTCTCTTTAACGAACATTCACCCAGGAACCCTTTATCATAACTCAATCACTAATGGCGAATTTAGAATTCTGCAACAAACACAACATGGTTGCTTATCTAACGAAACCAACTGGGAGTGAAGGATTCTAAGAGATAGTAGATTTTCTCAATGGGAGTCAGATAAGGTATGCTCTTACTAAGAGTCCTACTATCTATGTTTCTCTAATGAAAAGTTTTGGCGACTACTACTGTCAAGAACCGGTTAAGAATTGGAGAACAAGAAATAACTGCACAGTTGATGGTAAAGAATTCACTATTATGAAGCATTGTTAGGAGACATCCTTAAATAGCGATGTAGATGGTATTAGTGTTTTTTCCAACTACTAAAATTTGTGATCAATCGTACTGATGGGGTATGTTTTAACTGATGATAAACTGACTTCAAAAAGCAAATTTGCACTCTCAGATAGAGATTTTTTTTCCATATCATCCTACAATGTCTTAGCCTAAGAAAACTTCTGGGAACAAATTTTATGTAGCAATATAGCATAATGCTATTATTTGCTTCGCACAAAGAACTTTTAACTTTTCCTAAAAAAAAAAATATTGATTTTGATGGTATGGTGAAAATCTTGTGGATAGTAAATATAAATTTTTAATGTAATCCAAGATTTATTAAATAGTATTGGGGACAAGAACAAAATAGTTCCTATCCCCACAAACAGAAAATATATTGCTCCTAATTTAACTCTAAAACTTTTTAGCAATATAAAAAGAGGTTTTTCTAGGGAACACACACCTTTGTTTCCAAGTATGCTAGCAATTCAAGCAGAAGAGGGTGAAGGTTCAGGGACATCATCTGACCCAACCACAACCTTCTGCTGCTTAACTACTAATGAAGAAACCACATCTTAATGTGTTATCATCATACACCAAAAGACTCAAACACCTAGGTCAAGCCTTAAACCAAGGTAACTATGTTACTCAGACTTGTGAGCCTATACCAATGTACCAGATGAGGATGTTACTAGAGGAGTGCGGATGACAGAGGGAAAGGGGCTAAACACTACTGCTGCTAGTTAGATGTAGAGCAGGATAGTGGTAACATTAATAGGGACCCAATCCGACTATACATAAGTGCTCTTATCATGGAATTGTGCAGGTGGTGTCTAGGTCCAAGATAGCCATAGGGGGTTCCATGCTCAGACTAGGTCTGAGAGGGTACCTTCACGCCTGTGATTCCCTCCACTAGAGTTCACACAATGGAAGTGATGAGGGCGTATGACACATACAAGATTTGAAGCTTTATGTACAACTTTGTCTAAAATAGAGGAAAGCCTTGGAGGAGATTTTGAAGCAAACTAAGCAAGTATATGGTGCTGCTTATACCAAGCTTATCATGAAGGTGAAAAAGTTAGAGAAGAT
The DNA here is from genome assembly GCA_026074375.1 of Tanacetum coccineum. Classification (NCBI taxonomy): domain Eukaryota; kingdom Viridiplantae; phylum Streptophyta; class Magnoliopsida; order Asterales; family Asteraceae; genus Tanacetum; species Tanacetum coccineum. The sequence continues at coordinate 144,256 of BQNB010000685.1, read as the reverse complement.
TATCAAGACAAGCCATTCCAGAAGGAGATCCAAAATTGTTGTTTCAGATGATGAAGAGGATTCAGAGGATTCTTCCAAACAGGGGAGAATGATAGAAGAAATTGATCAAGATGCAGGAGTTACTTTGGTTACTCCTAAAGGGAGAAGTTCAACCTGAAGATCAGTTGGGAGTTCTTAGTACAGCTAAAGTTCTTGCAGATGCAGCTAAAACAAATGTTCACACTTATACTAGAAGAAGAAGGGCAGTTAGTACTGTAGTAGTGGAATTAGTACTGCTAAAGAATTAGTTAGTACTACTGGTGTATCAATGCCAGTTAGTATTGCTCGTATGGTTCAAGAGGTTAACATCAGTATTCCTTCACCAGTTATAGTTAAAGATAAAGATAAAGGTAAAATGGAGGAATCTGAATGATGAACAGACTAAGAGAACTAAAGTACAGCAAGACTAGAGAGATTGTTCATTTGATGCAGCAGTGGAGACGGCAAGAGGAACTGGATGAAGAAGAAAGACAAAGGATGGCTAGAGTTCATGAAGTAGGTCAATATTTTACTGAAGAAGAATGGGAAAACATTAGAGCAAGAGTTGAAGTTGATGAAGAGCTATCTAGGAGACTACAAGTAGAGGAAAGGAACACAAGTACAGTTGAAGTGGATTCAGCAAAGATGCTTGTAGATTCTTATTAAATCAGAGAAAGAATTATATTTGCTGCACATTAAAGCTGAAGCAAAGAGGAAAAGCCATGACACAAGTCAACAAAAAATGGGAATTATTGATTAATTACATCAAGACATGGAAGTCATTACACTATGCAGTTACAAAGTGTTCTTTTGATAAGCTCAAGTGACTTATTTGAAATACAATGAAGAATGTCAACTTTTATACCCATGGAAACTGAAGATAGAGAAGGAGCATCAGAGTTAGCAGCTGGAAGTTCACAAGCAACAATTATTGATTCTGCAAAAGTTGGAAGATCTAAAAGGGCTGCAGAAGCAGAACTTGATCATGAAGGTTCTAAGAGGCAAAAGGCAAATAAATCTCCAGGATCAGTTCAAGAACAACCAGAAGAAGAGAAAAAAGAATTGTCACAAGAGGATTTACAACAAATGATTATGGTAGTTCCAGTGGAAGAAGTTTATGTTGAAGCCTTACAGGTTAAATATCCAATCATTGACTGGGAGGTCTACACTGAAGGGATCTAGGAAAATTATTAAGATCATCAGGGTTGGTAATCATACAGAAGTATATCAATTCTTTGAGGATATGTTAAAAATCTTTGACAAGGATGACTTGGTGATGCTATGGAATTTGGTTAAAGAAAGATTCAGTTCAACAGAACCTACTGATGACAAAGAAAGAGCATTATGGGTTGAATTGAAGAGGTTGTTTGAACCTAATACAAATGATACACTATGAAAACTTTAGAGATATATGCATGATCCATTGAAATGGAGATTATATGATACATGTGGGGTTCATCATGTGTCTACAGAGAGAGGAATATATATTTTCATGCTGGTAGAGAAAGAATATCCATTGTTAAAAGGAGTTTTGACTTTGATGTTGGTTAATAGGCTGTTAGTAGAACAACATTCAGAGATGGAAAATAAGCTTCTAAGGAAAATCTTCATACAAGTAAACAGACCAAGACAATAAAGTGTTTAGAAGCATCCTCTCAGCACAGATGTCTTAATTCAGATAAACTTGTAGATTTGAAGGTAAAACACAAGTTTAGGGGAGGATTGTTGGGAATTAAACTCATACACTTAGTATTGTCAAGCCAAAGACTTAGTAATGCTCAAGATTACAACTGCCAGTACTAACTAGTTAGTACTGCTAGAAGAAAGTTAGTACTGCGAGTACTAACTTAACACTGTTGAAGGAGTTAAGACTGCTGCATGAAGACTTAAGACTACTAAAGGAATGAAGACGTATGAAGTGATAAGTATTGAACTTATTTAGTGTATATTCTATTTAGTTAAAAAGATATGCATATAAGATTAGAATTATAGAAGACAATTTTTAGTTATCTTGTAAAGGGACTCATTGGTGTTTAAAAAGAGATCTAGGTATGATGTTAAATGTGATTTTCATAGAGGTTGATGATAGCTTCAGGTTGTAAACCTAGTACTAGACATAGTACTCGTATTATTGATCTAATAATATTGGAGAAAGCTTTTTGTTACTTTCTTGTTCAATCATATTTATTGGTTACATTCATAATTTCTAATTATTGAAGAGTAGATTCTGCGTAACTCTTTATTCTATACACACAAAAGTTGCTACATTGTTTATTTTGGATTTATCAAGGTAACTATCTTTACTAAGCTAAAGAATAAATCATAGTTTGGATCAACAAGTGGAAACAGAGCCTGTGGCTTTTGATCTAGGATTTAACAAGGTGTTTTATTGTCGAATTTATGGAAGAAAAGAGATTTAGGTTTTCTATTTTCTTTTTTGGTGATTGATGATTTTAGATGAACATGAAACCCTAATTCGATGAACAGGAAACCCTAATAGGGTTGTTGGATTGAATTCGTTTACTGTAGTGTCAAATAGATAGTAGCTGGTTATTTGATATAAAGATGTGATCTTTATCAGCATTCGTGAACAGCGTGATTGTATTGATGAATTTATGTTTAACCCTAATTGAAAAGGTTTTTGGGTTGAAGAAAATCATTGTGTTATGATTTGATGCAGTCCGTATGTTATATTCAGGAATTAACTCGTGTTTAGAAGTGATGCAACGCAAAAACAACGGAGAAGATCAAATCTGGCTTAAAAGGTTACAACTGTTGTTATTGCTTACTACTGCTTGAATTTGTGACAGATTAGCAACAGATCAGTGACACTTAAAGCATCACAAAAAGCTATGGGAGGAAGGAGTAATCATATCTGTGACAGTTTAGTGACAGAAAAAGTGTCGCTAATAGCTATGAGAGGAAGGAGAATGTAATTTGTGACGGATTCGTGACAGCTTTATGACTAGAAAGTGTCGTCTGGATACTTAAGAAAAAGGGTATCCTTAAACATTGGTTACAAGTTAGTACTACTCGGTAGAGTTTTTACTGCCAGTGTAAAAATGTTACTACTTGCTAGCTTATCGTTAAAGAGTTTGTTACTACTAGTTGTTTTGGCTTTTATGATGACTACATAATTAGTATGCTAAAGGGATTGAATTCAAGTTAGTACTCCCACACATTCATTAGTGATATCGGTTATGAGTTTCAGCTGTCAAGGACGATGGTTACAACTGCTTGCATCCTGTTAATGCTGCCAAGCATTTGTATTTGTGCTGCTTGAATGAACTTAATACTGCTGGAACATGGTATTAAAAGCAGTAGTTTGGTTGATTGAGATTGGAATAAGTGTTGTTGTAAATGGAAACGATGGTATTTGGTTGGTATTAGTGCGTTATTGGTTGTTGAAGTTTATGCTGCCAAACAAGAACTTAGTACTATCAGCTTTATACTTAGTACTGCTTATGAGTACTTAGTACTGTTCTTGTTACATTAGTACTGCCAGAAGTTTTTGTTTGTATGCTGTTGAATAATAGTACTGTGCATGAGGTTGGTTCCGCAGTTTTATTCGATATCGAATGACACACACATGGTTTGAATCTCGAATTGAACAAGATGCTTCGTTTAAGGGGAAGCTAACAGATTGATATGGTTTAAATGTTCTTAAACATTTAAAAGGCTCGTATTTTCTTGGATTAATTGGTTACACTTTGAAGATAACTTGTTTGTGCTTAGAAACGATGTGACGAAGGATTGACGATCTAGCAAGAGACACGCTTACATAGACCTAGAATCACCAATCAATATCATGTCTAGGCGTCAATATGATCATATCATGAATTATGAGCTTAGATCGAGGCAAAAACCGTCAAACCTCAATAAAATTAGCAACTTTGTAGGAATAGTAAGAAATCTAAAAATTTTCATAGGAAGCTTTGCCTACGAATGCGACTTTATGATATTGGAAGATACCACTAGCATTATTGATCGCCACCTTGGAGAAATGGCTTTTGGAAGGTCCTTTATAGATGAAACCGGCCCTGTGTATAATAGGGAAGAAGGAATGGTCATGTTTAAACAGGATGACAAGAAAATTACATTTAAAATGCCTCACACCATGGAAATATTTAATCAAACACGACTTATGGGTTTGAGCACCGATTCCATACCCCCGTCCGCCTATGAAGAAAATTTTAGCCATGGAAGGACGCACTACTATCAAAGCTTACTCATTGGAGATGAGTACATGCAAGACGGAGGTGATAGGAGAGGAATTAGGCATTTGATGAGATTAGAAAAAGAAATTATGGGAGATAAAGATGAAGTCACGTAAGAACGTGTGACTTTGAGTCTAGCTACAAGACTCGTAAATAAAGAAAATCGCTTTTTAGGAGGCAACCCAATATTTACTTTTCTCGCATATTAGGAGTGTCTTGTGTTTTAATTCTTTATTGTTTGTTTTATTATGTTTGAATTATTTTGTAATCATGCTTTGTTTGTTTGTAACTTCGTCTTATTTGCAATCAAAGGTATTTTGCAACAAAATAAGTGTAGGGGAAATATCCGGTTTTTAGAACCAAATTCAAACATTTAAAATAAATTGTTTAGATTAATTCGCGTCAGTTTCGAGTCATATGATTGAATTATTAATTCTCAGGTTGTTATGCAGCATTTTGTACAGGAAAATAACTTATAAGAATGAGTGCAGGAAATTTTTCATCAAAAATGAAAAATGAGTTTTCACAGAGTGTGGAGACGGCGTCACGATTTACACGCGACGCCGTCACCGCGACACTTGTGACGGGGTCAGGATATTCCTGACGGCGTCAAATGCCCAGTTACAGGAAAACTCAAAAATTTTAAGTATTTTTGAAAATAAAACTTGTACAACACTTAAGAAAGTTGTAATTCTTTTATAAACCTGCAAAACCATGAGTTTAACAATTCTCTCATCCTATCTTTACTGCTTTATTGAGTCAACCCTAATTTCACACTATATATTATTATATCGCACATTTTATGCTTGGTGTAGTTGTCTTTGTCTTTGATTACATGTTATATTTGATGAGAAGAAGCTTGGAAGTTCTTATGAAGTTTCATTGGACGATTCTTGGAGGACGATTTAACCAGTTATCGCATGTTTCTTCTCCATTATTGAGCAAACCAGGGGAGTACTAGTTTCTTTTCCTTGTTTTCTTTTCCCTTTATTCGTTTTTACGGGTACTTCTATAGAACATTGGGGACAATATTCAACTTAAGTGTAGGGGGGAAATAAGCCTTAGAAACTATTCTTTCATTTGCCATTTGCTTTGTTCTTAAAATGATGGGTAATATATCAAACATAGCATAAAAATGTAATTTTGACCCAAATTTAAAATTTTTTATGACACATACCGACGAAAACCGAGTATTAATAGCGTCTCATAGATAGGAATTTATATGACTAGCACAAAAACCCTCAGAATTCCACCCTAAAAATGTGAGGTTCGCCTTTAGATCTATAGAATTCGAGTATCTATTATTGATACCCAAGATAGTTTATACCTATAGCTTTCTCGAGTTAAGGAGTGAGCAATCATGTGTATCTATTCCGTCGTTACGGATGTGTATATGTGGTTTTATCGCCTTTTCTGGAGCATTGAGATCGATATTAAACTATATGAGTGTACCGATAGTGTATTAAATTCTAGAACTTATTATTGTGATGCATCCCGAGACCGTATAGTAGGTATTAGGATTTTCTTGATAAGAGGCATTAAGATTAACCCATGTTTTAAACCTGTAATTGTTATTATGGTCACACCGATCATGTAACTATCCCACACCCTTGCCATGCACTCATTATTAGTGCAGGATGCCCCTATTACAACCCTCTAAGCCTGTCCTTTTTCACGGTTCTTGTAATTTTCTGGTGGATTCCAGATTATTAATGAAGAACATTGTTAACCCTTAAACCAATCGTTACATCCAAATCGCCTTAGCCTACCTTGTATGTACTCACTTTTGGTTTATTATTGTTTTAACCCAAGTTAATTATTTGAGTACACGGTTTGTAAATCCTTATCCTTGTAAATATAGTTTTGGGACGATTGAGATTCATGATAGTATTTATTTCACGGAAGAATAGGGAAGGAAAAGTAAAGTCAATACCCCAGTATGTTTTTAGATATGTCCATGTAATTTTGATCCACCTCAAAATCGTGTCCATTAGTTAAGATTGTAAATATCGTAGTAAGTAAAAGGCTCAAGTGTAGGGGTACGTGTTATAAACCCCAAGTTATTCAGATTATGTTATTCATAAAAAAAAGAAAAGAAAAATAGAAAAGAAAAAGAAAGAGATTGATGTAGAGTGTGTAGAGTTTGTATATCTTCGTCCGATTCTTGGCTTAGCAAACAAACCTGCGTGTATTCGTATAAATAATTAGCTAACCCTTCCACGCCCAAAGTCACCCAAATGTATCCCATCCGTTTTTGTTTCTATTATATGTTATCTTACACCTGCACCCCACAACCCTTTAAAAGACCTCTTAAATAGTAATGAATAATGCTTGCGCTTAGCGGTGGAGGTTTGATCCTTTACCAAGCCTATGGTAATTTATATGCTATGACAGGTAATGAGTGTTTACTTTTCGTTCCTCCATAGTTGTTATAATTTATTTAACACCCAAGAGAAAGAGAGAATCCCAAACACTTATGTGAGGTGCTAGTATATACTTTTCGTGCTTTTAATTACGAGGTCTAGAAGGTTGTGTTGTAAAATACTTTTAAAGAGTATGTTAAATGACCCTTATATTGCTATTGTCTAGGTAGAAAAGCCCATTTGCTTAAAGACAAGCAAATCCCAAGTGTAGGGGTATTTGATGATGTGTCATTTTATATACTTTTTCGAGGTCATCTAACTCTTAAATCGTTCATTTATGCCCAAAATAGGTACTTAATCATTCTTTTCAGGTATTTAGCATTTGGTGAAAATACACGTGACTTGGGCTCATTTGGAGGAGAAACCGGACAAGACTACAGACCTTACACCAGACATTTCTCAAGAATATGTATCTCAGCGGCTAGAGACGGCGTCACAAGATACACGTGACGTCGTCACGATTCATCCCACGACGGTGTCACAAGAAATCACGACGACGTCAGCTCGCACGACCCAGCCCAATATCTAGAATATTCTACTTCACGATGGCGTCACGATTAAAATGTGACGCCGTCGCAGCGATTTTCCTATATATACAAACTCGAAATTAGGATTTGAAGTGTGTAACTTTAGAGTAAAAAAGGGATACAAACCCTAGTTTAAATTTGGTGCAGCTTTATTAGGATTAGATTTTAAGGGCTTCAAAACCCTATTGTACTTCATTCATTTCATTTATTAAATCAAGTATAATATCTTAATCATTCAATAATGTCTTGTTGTTTGATTTCTTATTGTTCTTGCTTTATCTTTAACAAGCTTGCAAAAAAACACCCTATTTTTATTCATTTATGTTGTATGGAAACTAGAAATTAGAGTTAGTGGTGTTGCTTTCTTGATATATATGCATGTTAGGCTTTAAAAAACCATCTTTGACATGAATTGCTGTTTGATTAAGTCTAGGGAAACATGATTGTGTAGAAAGATACCATCGGTAACAGTACTTTCATACTACCTCTGCCCTTAATATTTGCTCTTGGATCCCACTTTTAATATATTCAAATAGAATTAAATATACCTCTTGGAGGCCGAGAAAATAGTCATCATATTACCGTTTACATTGTGTTTGCTCATACGGAATATTAAATAGACGACGGTTCGTGTAATCTGATCATGACTTAGGAAATACATTAACATAAAACATCACAAGTGAGACAAAGCAACAACTTATCACATTATCGAATTTATTATTTAGTTTAATAAGCTAAAACCAATCCACAACTCAACCTCACAAACATATGATTTTTACTACTTTTCTTATAAATATAAAAATACAAAAATAATCTCACTCATCTTCGACCCTAGAATTCTGTTAGACTGTGATCAGGCCTTCCCAACCTATTCCCCTAGAGAACGATAACAACCCTCGAGTCTTGCCTATACTACTACAAAAGCGGTTATTGGTACTCTGCCCTATGAGTTGTAAAACTTCTTGTATAAGTCCCAACGACAACCGCAAACAATTGATGATGATGAACGATTAAAAATATCAGTTCAGCAGAACATAACATCAAACCTGAACCTAGTTCAGTCTTTGAACATCAATCACAAGGCCAGTTTAAAAAAAAAATATATGTGATTTTCAAAATTAATATATTTAAATATATTAAAAGAAGAAATCCAAAAGGTTAAAATAACCCATCCATCTTTCCTCTCACCAACTTTTGTAGTTGAATAACGAGTTCATTGTTCCTAGGTGTCCAGAAGCATAATGTGTGCCGACTTTTATTAAAATACAAAATTTAGCACACAATGTTGACAACAAACCCTAAAATTCCATAACTTTAAAACCTCAAATGACAGTTACAATTTCTCAAAGAAAAAATTATAACTTCATCAATCATATAAATCACAACAAACCTTTCAACAACTCACTCTCACAAATTCATCAAGAACAAACAAAACACACACCTCAAACCAGATCAAATCTTCAAAACCCTAACTATCCATAATGACTGAATCATCATCACACAATCCCTCCTCACCTGAAATCACTCCTAAAGAAGAACATGTCACTCTTGACACACCTGAAAGCCCAAACCCTTTCTTACTTGCAGATCATATTGAATTCTCCTTTGATGAGATTGCCTTCGCCACCAACAATGAAGTTGCACTACTATATCCCTCGTACCCAAACTCAGAATACTTTAGGGAGGTGTCATACTTTATTTCCAAATGCTGTCTAAAGGAAGCATTTACCAGGGCCCTGTTGGATCCCTTATTGAATAGATCTTGAACGTTTAACTTGCAAAGGGTTTGTTACTTTAGCTAAATCAAAAGAAACAATAATGAAACACTGATTGAACACTATTGATTATGCAAAAACTAATCAACAATGCTAAGAAGAACATTATTAAGTAAACATAAGAGATCTTCTATCAAACTCACACTTTATATTATAACTTGAATCTACCTTGATTACAAATTATGATTGCTAATTGATCTCTATAGATCTGTCTATTCTAACTATGCCTAGGGTTCCTTTTATACACCAAGGAAACCCTAATGGGCTTTACAAAACGCATATAGAGATAATGCATATCCTTTCCTAAGATATCTCATGTATATCTCTAATTCTAACTAACTTTTACATAAGCAGACTTAACTATAACATAACAGTACTAACTTTAACTATCAGTATTAACATCTATAATACTGAAGAATTAACTATAATATAACTACCCAGATACTTAAACTAACTATGCTAACTCTTCTAAAACCAGTACTAACAATGTGAACTAACAGAACTAACTGTAATTACTACATAATTAAGGCTAGAATACTATTTCCCAACAATCCTCCCCTAAACTTGAACATTACTTGTCTAACTTTAAGTTTCTTAGTATTCTCGCCTTTTGAGGATTGCATCCAAACACTTCTTTAATCGCTCTTGTGAATGATCTTGAACTCATTGTGTTCTTAGTCCATCTTAACTTCCTTTAGCTTTCAATTCTTGTCAGCAGCAAATCATCACCTCTGCATCACAGCTACACAGCAACATCAAACTAAGTTGGATTTATAGTTTTTGGCAAACTACCAGCCATCAACGGATTTGATATGTCTTTACCATTAGTCGTTTGCTATGGACTAGTCAATGCTTCATTGCAATAACAAGGTGCGTTAATAACCTTATAGTTTTTAGCAAACTATCAGCTATCAATGGATTTGAGATCTCTTTACCAGTAGCCGTTTGCTCTGGAGTATCCAACTCTTTATTTTAAAAACATGGTGAGTTTGATTACCATAATAGTTTTTAGAAAACTGTCCGAGCCGATCAACGGATTGAGAATTCATTACCAAAGCCTTGGCTTTGGACTATAGCCAGTTCTTATAATGTCTATTAGACATAGTGAACTGATGACCATTTGTTGTGTGGTTGCTAAACCAACACTTAAACAATCCTTCTTAACTCCATTACAGCTTCTAGATACCCAAACCATACTTGTAGCTACTGAGAAACCTTTCAAACACCATCATTTCAAGGTAACTTACTCTGAGCTTGCTTCTCTATTAACTTTAACAATTGATAGCAAGCCTCATCCTTTTTATCCCCTTAAAGCTTCTTATCCAACATAGCTTGACACACATCAGCTGGTATAGGATATCTCCTTTCTGTCAACATATAGATATCAGTTGATTCTAAAGTCAAACAATGCACTCTACAAATGTCATAATATCCATCTTAGTCATCTTTTTGTTGATATAGGAAATGTCCATATAGTACTGTACTCGAGTAGATCAAACATGGTCTTAAGATCACCCCAAAATACTCTCTCATACTCATCCTCTGGTCCATTTGTACCATACTTTTGCATAACTAACCTGTATAACTCTGTAAGATCATCCCTTGAGATACTTTTAAGCATAGCTCCAAAATTTATGTAAGTGATATAAGTTCCATCTTCTCTTATAATCTGATACACACCCTTGTTCCCTAGCTTGATTATCTTCCAATTAGCTATACTAGGAGGTTTGATATCTACTGGAACAACACTTACTGGAATATCAGTACCTAAAGAAGAATCTGTATCATTACCTTTCACAAGTGCTTCCATATATTCTTTAGCTTCATGCTTTGCAGTTTTGTCAGCAAGTGTACCTTTCCTAGCTTTTTGTTTCTTCCTTTTTTCCTCTTCTCTTTATTGGCTCTTCTTTCTTTACAACTTCAACTTTCTCCTCTGTGACTGGAACATCTTCAACAACAATCTTTTGTTTCTTTGAAGACTCTTGCTCCAGCTGTACACCTGCTCTCTTAACTCTTTCTTCAGATCCCATAGGCACAAAACTTTCAATGCTCCTCATCAGCTTTTTAAATTCAACCTTGAGCTCTTTAAAAGTAAGCTTCTTCAACTGAGCCATTTTCTAAGAGCTTTGATTTTTGATGAAGGTACTCATATAGTCTCTTTGCTGTGCTTGTGTCATGGGCTTGTCTCTCTTTGCCTTAGCCTTCTGTTCTGCATAATACTTCTTTTTCTGATTTATCATGTCCACCATCCTCTTTGCAAAATCATCACTAGACACATTTTCTCCTTGGAGACTCTTTGTTAATTCTGCATTTGCTTCAAGCTTGGCTCTAATGGTGTCCCAATCCTATTCTGTATAGAACTATGCTGCTTCTTGAACTTCAGCTTTTCTTTTCTGTTGTTGGTCAGATAGTTCTTGCTCCTCTTGTATTCTCTTAGCCAACAAAGCATCTAAATGAACTTGTCTTGCATCCTCTTCATCTTGTAAAGCTTGCAACCTCATAGCTTCTGCAAGACCAGCTTCTTCTTGTCTTATCTGTTCTTTTGTCTTTTGAGTAGCTTGAACATCTTCTGAAGTCATTGGTGCTTTTTCTTCCCTTTGACTTTTAACTCGAGAAGGAACAATCACATTCATAGTCTGAATTACACTAGGAGTACTAACTGGTGTATTACCAGTATTAACTCTTGCACTACCAAGATTAACTTCAGTATTAACTTTAACTTTAGCAGAATTAAGTCTCTCTTTTGCTGCACTGAAGAAATCCATACCAATACCAATATCTTTACCCTTACTAGCTGACATTGCTCTCCTCTTGTATGTACTAACATTCTGAGAAGCAACCTTTGATAAAGTTTTAGCTGCTTCCAGGGTTGTAGGACTAATATCTTCCTCTTGTGCCTCCCCTGAAACACTAACCTTTTTAGGAGTAACAAAATCTGCTTCTTTTTCTTCCATAGAGTTTCTGACCAAAGAAACTAGAGGATTATCATCTATATCTTGAATTTTCCTCCCCTGATCCTCTGTTTCTTCATCCTCTGATTCAGACAAAATAACTTTCTTTGATTTTCTCTTCAAGGCACTTATCAACAAGCTCACCTTTTAACCAAAGTCCAGAACAAGCTTCCCATAGTACTCATTGTCAGCTGCAGTTCTTTCCTCTCCCAAATTATCAATTATTAACACTAGCTTAGGTATAATGTCCATCAATTCTTTTAGAATCAAACTATCCTCGGCACTTCCTAATGTGTTACCTTCAGGGAGAGGTGCTTTATAGGACCTGAGTGGAGACTCATGAATGTTACCACTATCCATCCCTGCATCTAAGCCAGAGGTTGTAGTGGTAGCTCCCTCAGTTTCAACTCCCATACCTGTGGTAGTTGCCTCATCTGCTACAGGGGTGACAGTAGGACCCTTAAGCACGAGGAATCTCAGTGCCCTATCTGGGAATAGACCTAGTGGGTGATTGATGTGTTGTGGTTCAGAAATTGGTTGTTGGAGTTTGAATGATGGTACGGATCAGGTTTGGGTTCGGAGCCAGCTGGGAATTGCTGATCCCTCACCTGGACTGATGCTGCAACACTGCCAATATTGCCAGGCAGCAATGGTACAGTTCCCCTAGCAAAACACCTTTTTCCCAAATTGCACAAAACTTTTTAGTTAAAGTTGGGGGCCAAGATACTTCCCATAATTTGTTAGTAGTTAGTATCCAAAATTATTTGTAAAAAACTTGGAGATACATTTAGAAATTTTAGGTAATACTCTCTAAGTTTGTAACCATACCAGTCAAAAATCATTTTGAAAAATTATAAACCATTAACTAAGATAGGACAGATTAATGCAGTTAGCAATGGGTACTACCATATTGATCCATACCACCAGGGATTTTAGGGCTTATGCATTGTAGAAATATTGTGATTATAACTTCCATTGGGGTGTAAAAATTATTTTATCCCAAAAAGTAAGTTTTCCCTCAGAAACATACCCCGATATGCCAGTCCTTCAATAAATTTCAAGCATCTGGTAAATTTGTTATACTGTTTCATCTGCCAAATTGAAGTTAACTTCTGAATAGCTGCCTCCATAATGGAAAACTCCATATTATCTATAGAAGCTACCGGAACTCTTGAATCCCAATAGCAAGTGTTTCTAGAACATTTGCAGTCTGCCAAGAACTGTTTTTGACTAGGGAATCATAGATAGATGAGATTGTTGAGATAAAAGGCAAACCTAAGAGAAGTACCTATGAAAAAACTACTATCTCAATGAAAACACAAACATTTCAAGTAGGTTTTCTTTAGAAAAGCAACCATGTTATGCTTATCCGAGTATCGCAAATTGGCCATCTTTAGTTCTTGAGGAACAAAAGTTGTGAGTAATCAAACTTGAGTGCTGGGTTTGGTTCGTTTGAGTAACTAAGTGCTGGTAGAGAGAGGCAATTGAACTTAGACAGATGATAAACAAGGTTTCTGATTTGACCGACTGAAAAAGTAGTATCTTTATAGTGAATAAAGATATTTATTGAATTAAATTCAGTAATTATCCAATTAAGAAACCTATACGCGAAGTAATTGCCGTAAAAATATCTAACGGTAATATTTAAATAAGGAAAGTCAATTTTCCCTCACCAGCATCAACGGTCATCTACCAGTATTAATATTGGCCTAACAGAATTAACTTTCAGTCTACCAGTATTAATATGACATATCAGTATTAACTTTTGTCTACCAGAATTAACTTGTAGGCTACCAGAATTAACTTGTAGGCTACCAGTATTAATAATGACATATCAGTATTAACTTTTCTCTAGTACTTATCACTTACAGACCAGATATGAGAAAGGCTACCAGCACAGCTTCCATCCATCCTCAAATTCATGCTTGTCCTGAAAAGGTTAGTCCAAAAACAAGAAAAATACTGCATGACATTTTCATAAGGCAGTATTAACCTGAACCAACAATCCTAACTACCAGGATTAATACCTTATCAGTATTAATTCTAACTACAAGAACTAACTACAAGGACAAACTTTACAGTTGAACCTTCCCTCACATGTAGCTACAAATTTAACATCCCAATGCTAACCACCAAAAAATTAAATCTTGTGACATCAAATCCTTTGGTGAGAAGGTCTGCAACATTAGCATCAGTGTGAATCTTGATAACATCTATTAATCTTTTCTTATAGTAATCCCTTATGAAGTGATATCGAATCTCAATGTGCTTCGTCCTTGAGTGATAGACATGATTCTTGACTATACATATGGTACTCTCATTGTCAATATGGATTTTGGTGTTCATGAAATTAAAGCCATACTCTATCATCTGATTATGTATCCATAGTACTTACCCACAATAGTTAGCAGCTATAACATATTCCGTCTCAGTAGTAGAATTTTCCACAATCGTCTGCTTCTTGCATTGCCAAGATATCAGTCTTCTACCAAGAAATTGACAACCACCTGTTGTTGATTTCCTGTCAGCCTAGCGCCTCCAAAAACACGGTCTGAGAAAGCATATAGTTCAAAATGTGAGAATCCTAAGAAACCATAAACCCTAGTTTTTTGGGTAGATGTTTGAGGTACCTAAAAATCATTTTTACTGCATTTAAGTGTGAAGCTTTTGGAGTGACTTAAAACCTAGCACAGACAGCAAACATGATGTCTGGCCTTGATACAGTCAAATACATCAGGGAACTAATCATAGACCTGTAGACATGCACATCTACATCTATACCATCTTTATCTTTGACTCAGGGCTTAATTGACTCAATATAGGATAAAGCTATTTGATGGAACAAAAATCAAAACTTACTTAAATGTTAGCTACTAATTTATCTTGACATAATACGAAGAATCCACAGGTGTTTCCTTCACCTGTACTTCCCAAAAAGAAGTGATGCTTACCCATTGGAGACTCATCTGGAATCTTTTGCGTGCATACAAATCTTCATACTTCAGTACACGATAAAACTGCTTGTGTAGAGCCAAAAAATTGAAATGTCATCCCATACACTTAGGACTAACAATAAAGTCACTCATGAGATCTTCTTGATAAACAATGTTTTGTCTATGGTACCTCTCCTAAAACCATTTTCCAGCAGGAAAGAAGAAAGTGTCTCATACCAAGCTCTGGATCGTAAATGTAGACCATAAAGAAGCTTTGCTACCTTATAAATTTGGTTTGGATGAGTAGAAGGCAAACAAAGCCTGGAGGTTGATGAACAATATACCTCCACTCCAATAGAGCCATAAAGAATGCACTCTTTACATCCATTTTGTAACATGGAAACGCCATGAATGATGCAAATGGCGAAAAAGAACCTGATTGCCCAATCCTCGGCAACTGAGCAAAAACCTCACCATAGTCTATACCTTCCACCTTTCAAACCCCTTTATTTACAAGCATATGCTTTATTTTTCACAACAAAACTCCTCTCGATCCCTCTTATTCTAAGACCACTTGTGCCCAATTGCCTTACCCAAATGGCAAATCAACAAGTTTCAAACCTGTCTGTAAATATGAACTGGATCAATATCCTCTACATGCTACAACCATCTTCATCCTCAAAGGCTTTAATAAATACGTCTATGGTTCTTCCTTGGGAAGAGAAAACATGCAAATCAACAGTTCTTGATGTCTTTATATTTGTTATGTTCTGATTATAGATTAGCTTACCAAAAGCTTGTTGTACTGAAGAAGCCTATGGATCTTTCCCATCTTTGAACTGCTGAATTATGATCTCCTAGAATTTGATAATTATGGTGACCTTATGAACTCTGAGTGTTAGGAATAAGACTAAGCATCAATGTGGGTTATCCATATTGTTGAAATCAGCCTCTGCACCTACATCTTCATCATCATAGGCTCCACTAAATGTGCCATTATTTGGAAATACATTAGAATCATCTTCTAAGTCGGGTATACTAGGATCAATGGGTAAATCAGCATTGGGGAGAGTAGATGCATCAATAGGTATTTGTCCTCCAAGATAGACAAATGATGATCCACCAGTATTTGCACCAGTGGGAGTACAACAGCACAAAGCATAAGGTTTTGTTAGCAGCATTATCCAATGTGAATTAGAAGTTACTAATAGATGGCCTACCAGTATTAAGTTTGGTAATACTGGTAGCCTGAGCTGCCCTCTTCATTTTCTTCTTCAAAGGCTTGTCTTATAGCATCATCTATAGCTTTAGCAGCAATTTCTTGAGCAATCATCCTCTCAAGATCATCTTTCAAGGCTTGTTCAGCTTCTGTCTAACAGTATGTATGTTCTTCTTTTTCAAGCAACATCTCTGAATCAAAGTACACGATTGCCTTTAAGGAAATTTTTCAAAGTATTTCTTGTGCACATGAACAGACATCTTCTACTAAAATCCTTGGCCTATGAGGGTGTAGTGGAAGCAGTATGTATTCCTGAGTATTTCCTTATCATTTTCTGATGACCTGTCAACATAATAGTTCTTGTGTACCATCACCCACATTAACCTGATTTCTATACTAACAGGGATATAGTTCATTGTATTTGTTAAAAATAAAGATCAACACATCCAATCAGGACCACTCCTGCCACATTTTTTTTTTGGGGTTTTTTTTTTTTTTTTTTATCTTCAAGGAAATCGAATGTGCAGGTTTCTCTTTTAACTCTTTGGTTCTTTTAATTGTATACTCTAAAAGCCTTACTAGTAGAGAGTATCCCAACAATATCCTTCACTGATTTCCATCAAATTATGCACAAAAGATCTAATGTTCAAAATGTGGTCTAGGGGCACCAAACTGTCCTCATAAAACTAATACTAAGATAGTTTTACCTATAAATAGTTCATAAGGTGTCTATTTATTGAGGTTTGGTCACTAAACCCTATTCAGTACATATCAAGCAAGTGTTTATTTGCCTCTGCCCAAAATGGGATAGGTAAAAGTGAGTCTGCTAGCATAGTTCTAGCCGCCTCAATTAGGGTTCAATTTTTTGCTTTCTGCAACACCATTTTGCTATGGAGTTCTAGCCACACTAAACTCCATTTTTATCCCTTTTTTTAGCACAAAATTCATTCAAGAACATGGTTTCTTAAACTCTTCCCATGAATCACATCTAATGATTTTAACTTTAAGGTTTCAATTGTTTTCAATAATAAGCCTTTGATAATTTATAAAGGATCTCATTGTTTCATCCTAGAAGCTAAGAAAAATACACAACTAAATCTTGCTGAAATCAGCAGCACCTCCAAACAACTTATTCTTATAATACCTTTATACTGAACAGTTCCAGAAAATCCCCATATAGCAGTAATTCTAAGGCTTTCTATGTTATCTTTCTAACTTGGCCTTACAGGAGGCCTTATGTTGCTTACCCTTCTTGCAGGAAACACAAGTGTGGTCATTAACAAAAACTTTAGAACGTAGGCCTCTAACTAGGTGTCCCTTAACAAGTTTGTTTATATTTTTGAAATTCACATGACCTAATCTCCTGTGCCACATTTTAGACTCATCTGATGTTGCATTTGCATATAAACAAGTTATGCCTCCAGAAGGAACAATGTTCTTTAAATCCAAACTGTACACATCATTCTGTCTAGGAGCTCTAAGTAGAACTTGACTTTCATCAAGAAGCTTAAAGCTAGGAGACAGGATAAGGCATTTAGTGTCAGTAAAGAGGACACGGTTTTTCTTGTCACACATTTGTGAGATAGAAAAAAGGTTAAACTTAAGTTCATCTACAAAATAGACATCATCAAAGTCTAAATTAGCAGTTCTGATTTTAAGTTTACCTGTTATTTTACCTCCTTTGGGATCACTTCCAAAAGCCATAAAGCCTCCATTGTAATCTTCATAGTCTAAAAGATAAGCTTTGTTGCCAGTCATATGGCTAGAGCAAACCACACTCCCCCACTGCAAGATCAAGAACACATATACTCTGGATAGCCCCTGCACAAACAGGAACTAGAAATATCAGTATCACTTAGCGACCCACTCCACTACTGACTTGGAAATCCCTTTTGGGTCAGCATACTCAAACTTCTTGAGCATGAAAGATCCACTTTCTTTGGACACATGATCCATGTAATTTCCCTTAGGCTTCCAAACCCACCTTGAACTTCTAGAGTCATATCCATCATCCCCTTACCAGTAATAACTACTGCTCTTATCCAGCAGTACAGTCCATATTATTAACCGCAGAAGTATTAACTAACCATAGTATTAAAGTTTATTGGGTCTGAAAAGCGTTTTTTTGTGTAGTAAGAAACCTCTATGGATTGTGAGAATATGAGCCTTTGTCTTACATTGTCCCCAATTCTTAGTGAAAATTGGTCTAATATCACTAAAAACCAATTGAAGCTATTTAGGTGGCAAATTCCCAAGCCGTACCAACAGTCCTACAAGTACTAACATGTATGTACTGATCTTTTTCCCCATGGGTCTAACATGGATAAAGTCAAACCTTTTTGTGTATACTCCTTTTGGGACAAAAGTCTTTCTTGTTTGAGGGTATTTCAATTTATTTGAAATTTTTTGATGATTTACCCTTTTAGCATTATCCCATACTGGTTTTGACACCCTTTGACACAAGTAATTGACCACAAGTTTTTTTTAGCTTAGGTTCTGGACTCTTTTTGGCATAAAAATCACAATCTTTGATCAAATGGTCAGTACTCTTACAAACAAAGAAAGATTTTATTTTCTTAAATCCAATTCCTTCTTTCTGAGAAATTTGACCAATTTTATCAACTTGAGTTTTAACTGTTTGAGTCTCATTTGTCTTAACAGGACTAACTGTATTTACTTCAAACACATCATCCTCATCATTTGAGTTCCAATCCTCAATGATAACTTTATCTCTGTTAATCTTTGGTTTAGATTTTTTAACTTCATTTGTTTTACCTACAGTCTACACTATTTTTAGAGTTCACAATTATCATTCTTTTTGGCCCTATTAGTTGTTTTGACTCAATTATTTTCTTCCTAATGGCATATTCATCTAAACCTGCAAATGATATGTCAGCTCTTGGGGTTAGGAAGTTCCCTGTTATAGGAGGGGGAACAGCATGATACCCATCTACTTTGGAGAACCTATCATTTGTTGGTGTGATCTCTTCATCACTTGATCTGACCTAAAAAACACTCATACTAATCTCACTATCAAGTTTTCAACTTGTTACTCATTTCATCCAATTGTGTGCCATATCCTAAACACCAATTTTTATCTTTAGGCACTCATTTGACTGTTGAGTAATTTATTAAGACCCTTGGATGATTCTTCCCATATTTTTATCTAACTTTCCAACTCACACTTTTTCCTTAAACAACATTTCAAGTTCCATTTTTAAAAGGTTTTCATTTTTACTCTCTGCAACTTAACACATAGTTTTGAAAACTCATATTTTCACACCCCAAGGCCAGTTCATATCTTTTCGATGTCTAATAAATCTAGATTTCTAATGACTCTAAGGCTAACTCATAACCTGAATTTCTAGTCTGGCTCTCTTCTAGTTTTTCTCTTGTCACATCATGAGTCTTTTGAAGAGTTTAAAAAGATTCAAGACATTGTTTAAGTAGTTTTGTACCTCATTGTCCAAGAAGAACCTGAGAGCGTGAGAAGGAGATGGCCTTAAAAGCATAATTGACTGGTTTTATATATTATAATCATTGCTCTAGTCCTTAAGCCTGCTTGACCATCTTGAGCCACCATAGCTTGTGATGAGGTTCATTATTGTTGTTGCAATTCCTCCTACCATATCACCAGTAAGATCTTTTCCCTTGGTTTCCTTCTTATTGCATTCCTAGCAAAATGCCCTTTCCTGTGACAGTTGTAGCACTCAATTTTTGACTTATCAAAGGTAACAGTTTGTTTTCCTTTGAAATCGCAAGTTCCTTTCTTGTCTTCCTGAATGAATTCTCTGTCAACCCTAACAGTCAACATGGCCACCTGTCATCTAATATCCAATTCTTCCAAGTCATCTTGATCAATCTTCTATAAGTCCTCATTATCAAGTGGAGGACTGGTTGTCTGTTGTGCAAAGAAAGAGCACACTACTTCATCAGCACCTGGAGTAGATGAAACCTGACTTGATGAACTCGTTCCTCCAGCTGGATAACGTCTAAAAATTTCACTGGCATACTAAACTGCATTAGTGCTGCTTGTATTATCTCGATAAGAAAAAAAGCCAAGTATTCTGAGAATTAGATGTGGAACTTAAAACCTTTTCCATCTCACATCATAAGACCCTAAAAGTTGTTGTAGAGATCATCAATATCAGTCTGGTCTATGTCTGGCTTATTTCTCATGATTAAAGCAATTTGGCTCCATGAAGGAGGAAAACTTCTTAGGAACTTTTGGTTGATATCTTCCTTTGAATTTAACTTTCCACACTCTCAAATCATTTCTCTCCTTCCAACTCAAATCTTCCGACTGTATCGATTTTCCAGCACAGCCTTGTTGGGGATTAACGACCCGGGGGAAATTCTATACTGCTCCCGGTTTTATTGATCAGTGTTGTTTTTTTTTAGACTTATATATATTTTATATATTTAGTTTAAAAGAGAAAAATATCTAATCAATATTCATTAGGTATTGCTAAAAGCAAGATGCTCTTAACTCTTTCCTGATTCCTTTTGGCAGCTAGTTATTTTGTAGTTTTAGGAACAGGAGGAGCAGAAGAACCAGATTGATCTCCTGTTGGTGCAGGTTCTTCTTAGAGATCTCCATTAACAATTATGTTCCATAAGTTGTGATATGTGTGACAGATATATTGATGCATTCTCATGCTCTAAATATCATATTCTCCCTTCTTGATGATAGGGATTTTCATTGTTGTGATAGTTGGTGGAGGAGTGTCTTGTTCTGCCATCTTACTTGTTTGAGTGTAGATCTATTTCAAACAATAGAGTTCTTCTTATTCAGAGTTTCCACACAAGCTCTGATACCATTTGTTAGATCCCTTACTGAATAGATCTTGAACCTTTAGCTTGAAAAAGGGTTTGCTACTTTAGATAAATCCAAAGCAACAATAATGAAACACTGATTTAACACTATTGATTATGCGGAAACTAATCAACAAAGCTAAGAAGAACAGTATTAAGTAACACAAGAAAACTTTGTATTATAACTTGAATCTGACTAGGTTACAGATTACAAAGACTATGATTGCTAAGATGATCTCTATTGATCTATGTTGATCTATCTTAACTAACTATGACTAGGGTTCCTTTTATACACCAAGGAAACCCTAATGTGCTTTACAAAACGCGTATAGAGATCATGCATATCCTTTCCTAAAATATCTCATGCATATCTCTAACTCTAACTAACTTCTGCATAAGAAGACTTAACTATTACATAACCAGTACTAACTTATAATGAACTACCAGTACTAACTATGATAACTCTTCTACCAGCACTAGCAAGTGTACTGGCAGAACTAACTATATAACAAACAGAATTAAGTCTTGTATACATAATTCCCAACAGTAAATTATCAAATACACAGTTTAAAAATCCATTGGAAATAGTAGACTTAAGAAATGAACAACCAAGCTACAAGTTTTAACTAAACTTATTTTTAGCTTATAAAAAACTAGTTATAGGACTTAATTAGAGCTTATTAAGACTGATTTTGAATCCCAAAAGCTACACAAGCAGATTTAACTAAGTTAAAACTGCTTATGCCAAACACCCCTTTAAGATTATGAAATTACTTTTTTAAGCTTAAACAGATTTTGAAAACCTTTGTAAAGTAAAAGCAGATTAAGCATAAGCTGAAATGAGGACAATTAAGCATTAAAAACACAAAAATAAGCATAGGAAGTAAGCAAACTAGCATAAGCAGTTTTAAGCAATAAAAGGCAGTTTTTAAGAAAACACATTCAAATGACTTGAAATCTGAAAACTACATCTAGAAAGCATAAATGAGACCCAGTAAGCAATAATAAGCATCAAAAAGCAGAAAATAAGCAGTGCAATAAGCTGGTATGGAAATTAAGTACAATAGAGTAAAAAGAGAACATACCTTGATCCTAGCTCAAATATGCTCTTAAGAGCTTAAGTCAACAAGCTAGCTTATAAGATAAGCTAAGAATAAGCCCTATAAGCCCATCCAAATCTGGCTTATCTTCCCATTGGCTTATTCAAGTAAATTTGATTTGAGTGAATTTTGGTGAACAACAAATTCAGTTTAGCTTTTAGAAAGCTAAACTGAATTGGACTAGCTTATTAGGACTTAGAGAGCTTATTAGTTAATATCAAAACAACTTTAAAACATGATTAAAATAGAATTAAGGCAGAATTTAAATGAAACTTATTTTTATTAATCATAAAAGAAATTACAAGATATTGAAAAAGCAAATTACATTAAGGAAAGAACAATAAGCTAAAATTACATTAATAAGCTAATAAGCAGCTACACTATACTACTCCTAAACTAACCCTACACCAGATGCCTCCTCTGTGTGATTCTCATTTCCTATTTATAGTGAAGAGGGGAACCTTCTAGCTTTTAGGACGCTCCCCCATCTTCAATCAATCTTGTCCCTTGATCTTTTAATCATCTCTTTCCACCCTTGGATCTCTTACACGTTAAATCCACCAATAGAATTGTTTAGGATTGCCAGCGTGGACTCCCAAGTGTCAGACGTGTCAGGGGTTGTATTTTCTAGAAGCACTTGAGCGTGTGGTGAGTGGGGAATTGATTTTACCTGTGTGATTTTGCTCTGTGTAAAATTTGAGAGGGAAAAAGACGATCAACAGTAAATGTTGACTCGTTTATGTATAACTTAGACTTTGACCCAGGTTGGACTTAGGCTTTGATTTTGGGCCAGGAATAGGGTAAAGGGTTTTATGGATTAAATGGATTGTGGATTAGATTTTGGTTTTATACATGAATTTTAGTTTAAGGGTTTATAATTATAACCCTTAATGGGGTTTTATAAGTATTATCTT
This sequence comes from Tanacetum coccineum, assembly GCA_026074375.1. Taxonomy (NCBI): domain Eukaryota; kingdom Viridiplantae; phylum Streptophyta; class Magnoliopsida; order Asterales; family Asteraceae; genus Tanacetum; species Tanacetum coccineum. The sequence goes on along the minus strand of BQNB010000685.1, from coordinate 121,364 downwards.
AATGGGCAGACCGGACCAATAAAAGGGCTATGGGTTGTCCATTAAGATAAATACGCCATTCAGAATTAGTTTACTTGCACACATTCCACTTCCCGTGCTTGGTTTTGTCACGTTTTGCATGTTTTTATGTCCTTTGTTAAAAATAGTCCGTCCTACAGACACAATTCATCATACAAACAAAAACACTGTATTTTTTCATCTGTTTTTTAGGTTATTTAGGGCCGTTTTATTTAGAGTAAAAAGTAAGTGTAATTAAGCACATACAAGGTGTTATTTTCTTGATCTTAAAGCTATCATCCTACAAACGATAATTCAAACATCTATCATCTTTGAGTATTTAAGCTATTTACGTGATGTTTTTCTGTCTTTAAATGGATGTTTACTTTGGACTTAAAATGAAGAGGCATTTGAGGAATTTGCCATTCAAACTACTTATCTGCGTAAAAGTCCTACCAGTCTGCTTATATGCTCTAAAAGAAGTATATACACAGTTTTATCCAAACACTAAAAAAGGGTTACAAAGAGATCCATGTCCCACAATTTTCAGATCACTTGCTCACAGTCTATTTTGGTGTAGTTGTTATTCGTAATGATGAAATTGGTGTGAGTTAGTAAGAGTAGTTATGGTCCCAGTTTGCACCACAGATTAAGTATGAGCGGATCATGGGCAATATGAGGGAATAGATGGATGAAGGTCACATGGATAGAACAAGGTAGGGAGAGAGCATCGTTGGCAGGCATTTAGTTAGAATGAGTAACGAGGGATCCAGGGAAAAACAAAGGAAATGGGTTGTCATGACTATTACATTGCATTCGAGTTAAGTTAGATATAGAAGAAGAATGGCCACGCTAAGGGTCAGAATAAAGCGTTTGTGGGATCCTTCCCGGGCCTACGTACAGGTAATGTGGTTTATGATTATAATGTCAAGGTGGTTTAGAGTTTAAAGTAATATTTGTTTCTATGAATAAATAATATCCAAACACCCCCAATACAGGTAAACCCATAGGTCTCGAAAAATGACTTATACGGTCACACTGCCAGATCGGTATTATAGCACATCATACAAATTTGTTATGTTTCTTTTCCACTTTTTAACATAAAATAGTACAAATACAAATGCGATCACCAATGTTTTCTTTTCAATAAGATGTTGAAATTGATTGCTCACTCATGCCATTACTCACCAAACACAATCCATACCCATGTCATAATTTCCATCAAAAAATATTCTGGACACTAATTTTATTCTGATAAATGGTTTTTTCTTATGTAGCATCTTGAAATTGAATATCAATTAGAGAAAATATAAGTCAACGTCTCGCTGAACCATTATTCTTGATGGGAGTTGGGGGGGGGGTTCGGCTTACATGTGCCCCCAAATTACGACGTAGGGAGTAAGGAGTGAGAACGACATGGTTCAAGCATGAATTAAGAATTTTTTCTGAAGTTGATATCACACACGGTTTTGACACCAGGGAGGTTTTTAGCTTTCAATGAGGAAAGTTTGACTTTCAATACCGGAAAGGATTTGTTGCCATTGAAAAAGAGTGGGCAGGATGGTGATGGTGGTCGTGTGAATGTTGGGTCAGGTGTGGATAATAGCAATAATAAGTCAAGGATTTGGTTGTCGGAGATTAAGCAACTGATGAGGATCTTGGTGTTTTATCTAGACGAGCTTTGAAGAAGAATAGTTTTGCCGTTCTTCCAGCTACTTGAAATAATAGAGGTCAGATGTTTGTAATGTTGGTGGTTTGGGATTACTTGCAGATCAACATAGCATATAAAACCAGTTAAATAGATATATGTTTTAATGTGAATAAATGATTGTTAACGTAGTACCAAAATGCAATAAAATAGATACTTCTAAAAACCTCATACCAAACCACCCTCTAAAACGATGTATACTAATTTTACAGATACGTACGTAAACACCAAAACAACCCTTAAGAATCAGTCTTGACACATTGACCTAGTTAGTTTAAAAGTGAGTTTGATGTTGCTTTAGTTTTAATTAGAGCGCTCTTAAAGGGTCATTTAAACTATGCTTATGGAGGAAGATCAACAAATTTTTCAATGCCTTTGTTCATGGTCCTACTTTTCGAGCCTACTAATAAATTAGAAGCTGTGTTACCTAAACTTTTATGAGATATTTACGTTTAAATAACTCAAGTTATGTATGTAACGGATCTTTCTTTCATATAATCTGCATCAGTTATGTTTCTAACTCTTGGTATTTTATTGCTATTAATTTCACATGTAAAGTCACAACATAATATGATTTTTCAAGTGAAAAACCAAACGTTCTTGAAAACCGTATTTTATTGGCTTCCTGTATATTGTTTGCTAGGTGTACTCACATATTTTATCGAAACGTGAGTACTGATTGGATCCAGAGAGACATTGTGGATGTCGAGACCACATAGTTTGTAAACGACCATTTGGAATAACAATTTTCGGGTTATTTAGTTGCCGCAACATGCAATGAAGAAAAACATAAACTCAAATTGGTGTAAATCTTAACAGCTTTAACTTGCCATATTTGTTTATATCTATTTGTAAAGATTAACATTGGCCATATTGTGTTATACTTTCGTGAATTACATTCCATGCACTCCTGGAATGCGGTACAAGTGATGCTTTTTAGAGATAAATGATGCCATGGCAAAAATAAGAAACAAATTTACCCAAAGAGTCTATGAAAGCACTAAAAGAAGATTAATGCCTTAAATAGAAATAAACTAACACCTCCAACTTGCAATACAATTGCTTTTGCTAATGGGATACAATGCCTTTTGCTAATGGATTTGATATATTCTGTTAACGTAAATACAACAACATAGTTTTCGATAGAAAATGAATAATAAGTAGTCCTAAAAAAACTTATTACCTTAAACGGAAAAAAAATAGCTATCGCCAAACAATAAACAAACCTCTATAAGAATATAATAGTCGTCGTTGATATTATTATGTCTACCGTTGCTTTACATGACAAGTATCAAGTTATTTGAAGATTTAATAAATTTCACACTAAAATTTTAGATAAAAAATGCGCTTTACAAGAACAATTATCAAGTTAATATTGAGTAGATTAATTAAATTTCATACTAAAAATTTACATCATGATAAGTAATGCTCAGTATTTCCACCAACTCGATTATGACTCTAGACACAATAAAATGAGATAGCAACAAAGAATGATAGAACAAATGGCGAGCACAAAGAATGATAGAACAAATGGACTCGGAGACAAGACCTAAGGAGAAGCCATGTACTACGCTAAGTAGGCAAAGTACAAGTAGTTTGGTCCTTTAATAAGTTGTTCATGGATTGAGTTGTGCCCACTTATAAATATAAGCATCATGTATGAGCTACGCTGGACTATTTTCATGGTCTAATATTTTCCATATGATAACCTTGCAATATGAAATTGATATAAGGGTGTTTGGAATAATATCGAAAATAATATCAATGAAAAATTGCATTTGTTACACATGTGATAATTTTTCACAGAATGGTTGTGGACAATTTCTTTAAAATAGAGAGATGCATTATTAGTGGGGTTACTTGTAGCATTGAATAATGTTAGATATTTTTTTTAGATCTTAGTCCTACAGAACAACATAATAGGAGCCTTCATCTAAATACAAAACTTGTCGGTATTGAATAATGTTAGTACAAAATAGGTAACGAGTATGAGATGGGCTTAGATCACTTGTCGGGCCGGACCTTCAAGCTCTCTTCTGATTGGATCTTGTACGAAACCAAATAATTGAGATGATTTCCTACACAAACGAAAGCAAACCATTAGCCTTACCGTGGGGACGGACCCTACGATTAGACTCCGACGTGAGAGTAAGAAATCATGTTGTCAAAAGTATGTGTGTGTATTTTGAGGAGTTAGAAGATTGTACATTTTGGTGTGTCAGTGGTCTCCTTTTATAGGGGAGTCTAGTAATAGGGTTTCATAGTATTTCGCTTATAAGTGTAGTGGCCGGAGTGGGACCCTTGTCGGGCAAGGGTCCGCAGATATCGTGATTGCGGATGCGGATTAACTTTCGAGAACGTTAGTTAATCCGCTTATGGTTTGCGGAAGCGTCTTGTGATCAGCCCGCATCCGTCTTTAGTTGCGTCCGGGCCGTGACCCGTGCGGTACCGAGCTTAGTTCCGGCCCGGTCTACCTTGTTATTTATTTAGTTGGGCCGGAACCCTAGTGTAATGGTATGGCCCAGGTCTAAAGGTCTGATATGCCTATTATACGTCATCAAATAATGTTATATATTTTTTTTGATCTTAGTCCTACATAACAACATAATAGGAGCCTTCGTCCAAATATAAAACTTGTATGTATTGAATAATGTTAGATTTTTTTAGATCTACTGTCCTACAGAGTACAGAACAACATAATAAGAGCCTTCGTCCAAATACAAAACTTATTTATGATTAAAAGAACGCTAATTTGAGAATAACTTCCAAAAAGTTAACTTTTGAAGGCAAATTCGTTAACAACCTTTATCAAAATTATATTTGAGTACGGTCACATATCTTGGAATACTTATACTATAAAAGGTGTAGATTGACGATAACATCATAACCGTGAATGCTATTTAGTATTAGTTTTAATGCTCGTGCACGCATGATGCTTAGGCATTATGTCTTTTCTTAAATTTATATATAATTTTTATTTTTTCTTGTTTTATAACTTATGTTATAGAGTACTATTTGTTGGTCCCTTCAAATCTGATATAAGGTTTATCAACTTTAAACTAATCAGATTTCATAGCAACAAAATAAGTTTTAAACAAATATATATAAACAATATAAAGAACAATTTTAAAACACACAGAAGTACTTTTCAACGTATAGACTTTTATTAGAATCAAATAAAGAATCTATGACACACCTTGCTTGTGGAATAGCAAGGTGGTTGAATGACAATTGGGGTGTTATCTCCTTCGAACTTAAACATTAACTTATGTTAAGAGTTTAAGAAAACAAACTTGTTATGACCAAAATTGAAGCTTTAGCTTTCAGTGGTACGAGTCAGTTTGTTTGAGAGATAAATGAACTCTTCAATGTGTTTTCACATTAATTGGAAGAGATAACATTTACTCTGAGAATCTCTTTCCTTTTATAGGCAAAGAGATTAGCGTTTACAAGTTAACCTAGTACGCGTGTCACACATCTAATGGGTGGTTGAGATAACATTAAATGTTGACATGCTTTAGAGTGATGTAAACGAACCGGACGAACACGAACGGAGCCTTGTTCATGTACGTTCATTTAATTTTAACCGGTTAAATAAACGAACACGAACGCTTAAACGGACGAATTTTCTTGTTCATGTTCGTTTATTAAGAAAATGAGTTGTTCATGTTCGTTCATTAAGAAACTAATCGAGCGATAAACGAACATAAACGATCGAACACAAATGGATGTAGACAAAAAACATAAACTTGATTAAATTATGCATAATATTTTGTTTAATAAGTGTTGTTTTGTTTAAACAAACCAATTTTAAAAGTATCCAATTAAAATATATGATATACGAACATAAACAAACGTTAACGAACGCATTATCGGACGTTTACGAACATAAATGAACAGACGCGACTTTTGTTCATGTTCGTTCATTTAACTAAACGAACGTAAAATATTGTTCATGTTCGTTCATTTAATAAATAAACGAACATAAACGAACTTATTACCGAACGGTTCATGAAATGTTCACTGAACGTTCAGTTCGTTTACAGCCCTACCAGGTACAGTCCTTTGAGGAAAAGCGAATGTACTTCTCTGCTGACTTTAGAAGCACCTTTTCCAAGGGAGATTGCTTTATTCCTTTTGGCATAAAGCAATCTTTTTCCCTCCTTGTAAACATTCTAGAAGTGAAACTTATGTTTCAGCTTCTGTTAAGGAGATAGACTACGTTCAGCTTGGAATTGTCAACCAAGCTGAATTGAAGCTCCAACCAAGGGCCTTCTTCAGTTTCTGTACCGCTGCGTACACTAAAGTGAAGATACTTCCCAATCTTCTAAGGACCTGAAGAGCTGATGCTGAAGGAACTTCAGCATCTCAAACTGAACTACTTCAGGTGGAGTAACTTAGAGGATTTTATGTTTAAATCTACTGAAAGACTGAAGGGATTAGGAATTGAACCCAACAATCTCTCCCTATTTGAATATATAAATAGCCTAAGTTAAAATCAGTTGTAAGTGAGCAAAACAACTTCTTCTTACATAACTGATACAAATTGAACAACATAAACTCATAACCACTTCTATTAACTTTCATTACATTACATTTACAAAAGATAAAGTCAATACAAATTATTTTTATACTACTGCCTCAGTTGCTCAATGGTTCTCATCTGCTTGAGTGGATTCAAGTTTCTTTTATCAACTTCGGCAAGCAAAAGAGAACTGAAGGTTCTAGCATGATCATCCACCCCAGGACCATGATGTCGTCTGAAGAAGATTTCTAGTACGGTGTATAGCATGGCGTTTGAGAAATCCTTCAGGTCTTCAATGGTAACAAAATCCTGTCTATGATAAGAATTATGTAACACCTCCAAATCTGGAAAGCAACGGAATATTGAATATCCAAGGGCGTTACTTCATAGATCAATAGTACAAGATATGAGAACGACCACTAAACGTGTCGTTTTAAAAAGATACATTGGATTAACAAAATACTTGTTCATTACATAAGCTCATGGCTTCAAATTGTTCGACAATATAAGTAAAGATTTCGGTTTATAATAAATGTTCCCAAAATGTAATACGCCCCAAATCTTTAGTACTGACTCTCCAAAGAGTGACCCCCAATGTATCTTGGCACCTCGTGCCTTATTCACCTGAGAAAAACAAGCTTAAAATGTCAACATAACGTTGGTGAATTCATAGGTTTATGTAAATCAATTGAAGGACCGCAAGATTTCCAAGTGTATGATTAAGCAACAGATGCAAACATCATAAAAAGTAATTATGTTTTCCTAAGCTCATGACACTGAAGCTCGACATGTATGGATGCAATAAATTGCCAACATTGCCCGTGAATGATGTTCTAACCCGCAACATCCTAAATCCGACATGGTATACGTTTGTTGTATAGCAAACCGGCACAGTGAGCGCTACTCACCCAAACGGGGATGTCAATCCTAAATAAATCTATTTATAACATTCGCGCTCACAATCTAGTAATTGACGGTTCATGATAAAGGGCTCAGTGGGTTATCGCTACTTAGGCAAACACGTAATCATAGTATAAAATGTACACTTGCGTCCAATTTGTAAAACAAAGCATGTTCTCACCCCAAAGATGTAAATCATTTAAATAATTGTAAAACATGGGGCTATGAACTCACCTGAGTATGTAGTCCTCTATGAATTATAAATATATCCAAGTATGGCAAACGAATCACACCGTCAAATACCTAAGTAAATACGGCCAGTCTTAGTCTACAAGTTTAGGCTAACGACTTAATGCATAAACTACAATAAATTGCTAGTTTATATATATACTGTTATCACTTGTGTGGTGGTGCACATGTTTATTATATTTGTCTTTACTTGTTGGCTCTTGGGAAGGTATACGATTTCACACGTTCAAGCATATGTATTACGTTATTAATAAATATACATATTTATTAAGTCGTTGTTTAACTCGTATAATACCCGAATAATATTATAACTTGTCAGATTCGTTAAGTGTTTATAAAAATCACTTTTGTTTATAAACTACCCTTAGGTTTCTATATTTACAAGGACAGTCCCTATGTTTATGAAATATAACATTTACATTTTAACCCCTAGGTTTCCATGTTCACACCTTTAGTCCTCCAACTTTACAAAAGTTACACTTCAGGTCCTTATATTTTCAAAACAGCCCCTTAAGTTTCAGAAGTGACAAAACAATCCCTAGACTTATGAAAAATTAGTTTTGACAGTTTTTAACCCTCAAGTTTACAAATTGACACTTTTAGTCCCTTAACTTACAAAAATTACATTTTAAGCCTAATTAAGTTCTAACAAGTGGAAATAAGTTTTATTAAGCTCCAATAAGCCATATAAGCTGTGGATGAGCTTATTTAGGCTTATTGGACCTTATTGGGCCCGTTAAGGTCCAATAAGAAATTTACATGTCCCATTTAGTTTTCAAAGGTACATAAGCCCACATTAAGCTTATTTAAGCTTATTGAAACTGTTTGGATTAATAATAAGCCTGGATGAGCTTATTTTGAGCTTATTGGACTCGTTAGCCCAATAACTCTAGCCCGAAAGGTTTTCAAAGTCCATTTGGGTTTCAATACACGATCCAACTTATTTTTCTTATCTCATTAAGCTCTTATGATTATAATTAAGTTGTTTTTATTGTATGGCTTATTCAATAAGCTAATGAGCCTCGTTAATGGGCTTTTGGGTCCATTAAGATCTCGATAAGGGTTATACATATTCAAACTAGTTCGATTTAGGTCCATTAGTTTTGCTAGGTTTATGATAAGCTTAATAAACTGCATAAGCTCACAAATAAGCTGTCTATGCTCATTCGTGGCTTATGGACTCTTATTTGGTTATGGTAATGGGCTGCCAAGCCTATTAAGGGTCCAAGTGGGCTTCTTTTTGTATGTCAGGGTCCATACAAGTCCAATAAGCATACAAGACTTCTTAATAAGCTCAAGGAGCTTATTAAAAAGGGCTGTGGACCCTACAGTATAGCCTGTTAGGCCTGTTTGGGTTTAAGGAGCCCATTAGTGGCTCGTTAAGGTTTTTCGTGCATGTCTTACTATCCAACAAGTCTAATAAGCTTCTTAACACATCAATAAGCTCAAGTGAGCTTAATACTCAGCTGTAGGCCTCAACTAATGGACTGTTATGCCTGTTCGGCCCATTGGTGGATTGTTTAGGTTAAACGAGCCCATTAGTGGCCCGTGTAAGCCCCCTAGTGATTTTTAAGGTTCGTTATGATACTAGAAATCAATGTAAGCTCATTTAGCACGCATAATGGTCGTGTCACCCACATGCAAACATTCGAGTGGTTAGTATACGCCTTCCCACGCCAAGCCATTTTGTTCTTATGAAAAGTTTACGTGTGTAAGTGTTTTTAACGTAACCCATTTTAGCCCTAGCCCTTGGTAAGTCTTGTTTTATAACGTTGCACATTTTAGTACCACACAAGATTATATACGTGTAATATTCGTACCATGCATGCACCACTCACGTTAGTTTGTTAATTACAACTAACATGATCTAAACGGCTAGCAACCAAAGAAAGAAAAGCATGATATGAATATGTATGCTTGGAACGCGACTTACAAGAGTCCTAGAGTCTTGGTTTCGTGTTGGAACGTGTAGAATGACAACCCAATGTATTATACACGATATTATAATAAACCCAAGCTTTAAAGCTTATCGATTTCCCAAGTCTTGTCTCGTGTACCCTTTTATGATCTTGTATGAAGACCTAGTACCACTTATATGCTTGAGTTAAATTGTTTAGGGTGTTTGTCGCGGTTTATGACTCGAAACAAGAGAAGAAAAACAATGGCTTATTTGTTTGAGTGTTTGTGTGTTTATAAGTTTCAAGAAGAGTTTTATGTTAAGTGTAGATGGGTATTTATAGGCTTATAATCTAGTTACATTTCCTTGTCCCTAATCCAAACCAAACCGTACCCTAAATCGGTGGTTTTGTGGTTTCTAGTTAATCTCCCATAGTTTTGATAATACCTTACTAGTATAACTCTTAATTACAAGATATATGTACAAGATTTGTTAAGATTTGAAATCTAATGGGTTGTGTATGTGTTTCCTTAGTCGCGGGTATCAAGAGGGAAACAAAGGATCTAAAGATATTAAATGGTTATTAACCAATGTGTATTTGATTAACTAGGAACATTAAGTACATATCTTAATTAATCCATAGTTGTACATGTACTTAGTATAAGATTTAGGAGATTTTCTAGTGGATTTTGGGTGAGGGACGTGTAGGGTCAAAGGAAAAGGGGAAATTTTGAAATCATGCTAGGATTATACAAGTACAAGGTTTAATGAAAACTTAGTTGTACAAATGTAGTGTAAGTATCCTTGTATTATGATCTTTGTTTACCTACATTCGGCCATAATGGCTTAATAACACAAGAATTGATTAAATTTTATGTTTAAGGTTTAAAAGTGGGTATTGGTTTGAGTCTAGGTAAGTCTATGTATTTTCGGGGTGTGTCTAAATGTATTTTATTGCGATACGTAAGCCTTTTACGTGACCAATAAAAATAAAATACGCAAAGTCATTAATTATCTTCTTAATAATTATATAACACTTGATTGATGTAAACCTTAATTTATTTGGTGACCGTTTACATTGAATGATTATTTCTAGTCTACGCGATTTAGCTTAAAAGTTAAATTAAAAGTAAACGCGTATTAGACTAAAATGAATAGTGAAGAATAATAGATGTAACACCCCCAAATAGGGTCGCAGCGGAATAAGGGTCTAGGGCGTGTTACTTCTCAGATCACTAGCATAAGATATATATTGAACGACAATTAAAAGTCGTTTTGAAAGCCAGAAAAAGTCAAGCTTCAGTCAAAAGTGGTCAAAAAGTCAAAGAAAGTCAACTTCAGTCAACTATGGGTCAACAAAGTCAACTCACTAGAAGACAAAACCCCAAAATGTTTCAACATCAACTATCACAAATTTCAAAAGTGTACAAAAATGCGTCCCTTAAACCCTTAAATGCCCCACCCGGATCCAAAAGCCCAAATTAAAGCCACATTACCTATCCCAATTCATTTGTTTTTTTTTTTTTTTTTTTTTTTTTTTTTTTTTTTTTTTTTTTTTTTTTTTTTTTTTTTTTATTTATATTTTTTATTTTTTATTTTTTTTTTTATTTTTTTTATTTTTTTTTTTTATTTTTTTTTTTTTCTTTTTTTTTTTTTTTTTTTACTTCTTTTATAAAACCACAAGGACTTTTCCTGCCAATTTTGAAAGTTATTTTACACTAAAACGTGTGATAACCAAAGACAAGGACCAATTTTACCATTTGCCCAAAGTTTAAAACAAATTACCCCTTTTACAGTTTAAAAAAGGCGCGAAGAACATATTACTGTTCATCAGTCTTCACATTTTCTACTCCCTCGGTCAAAATCAAGGGGGTTTTCTTAATTGGAGGCTAAAAAGGATAATTCATGGAGTCTATAACATGATGGCAGGGTCAAATCAGTCATCTTTATGCCTTCATTAGCTCACTTAGCAAAGGAATCACACGTGGATGTGGGAAAGCACACAAGTTGATGATTTTGCCTCTACTTACTCTCACAAAACAAGCACAAATGTCACATCATGGATTGCCAGCTTGGCAATCCATGTGAGATGAAAAAGTGATCCAAGGGCTCAAAATCATTCTCTAATGATTGAAGATTTGTACGGATGTGATTCAAAGGAGCGTGTAGAGCAAGGCAGCCTAGAAGCTTCAGCAATGTGCTATAAATAGCACACCTCACACACACACACATATCTTTTTTTTCTTGTAATTTTCTTTTATGTAAAATTTAGCTTATTATTTTTAGTTAAGATGTAATTTTCATTTTTCAATCTCTTGTAATCTGTTTTGATCAATAATAAAAGTTCAATTTAGTTTTCATCACCTTGTTTTCAATTATAAGCTCTCATTTCCTCAAGTTTAACTTACTCCTACTAATAAGCTTCAAATAAGCTCTCAAAAGCTCTTATAAGTCTATAAGCTTATAATAGAGCTTAATTCAGTCTAATATCTACTTGAACTTAAAAAAACAGCCTAATTACCTTAGCTTATGGATTATGGACTTATGGAAGGGGATTTAAAAATGGAAGGAATCCCATTGACTTATACTAGCTTATCCATATGGATAAGCTAGAGCTAGTAGATAAGCTCTAAGAGCATGTTAAGCTTCTGTTAAGCTGAAAATAGTTGGTAACTAAAAAAAAAATACTTTCCTTTTTACTTAATTTTGTCTTTAAATTCTAGCTTAAATAGTAGTTAATTTGCTTATTAGTTGAAATCTGCTTATTTGCTTATTCTAGTAGCTATTTTGTGCTTATTTTTCTTTATTAGTGCTTATTAAGTGTATTTGATTATCTGTTTTTGCTTAAATTAGTTTAGATCTTGTTATAGCTTAGTTTGTCTAAAACTCATAAAAAGCCAAAATATAGTTAGATAGTTTGTAGACTTTTGATTTCAGCTTTAATAGTTATTGATTTATGTTTAATATGGTAGTTATAAGCTGTTAATCATCTGGTATTAAGGCCTTGTTAAGTGGATTCTCATTTTTAAGCTTAAACTCAATCTGTATAAACCTTAAAGGAGTAGTTTGGATTTAGCCTTGTTTGACCTATAAATGTAACATAGTTGGTAGTTTCTCTTTGGATAGTTAAAGTATTATATTTAAGCAAGTTTTAAAAAGAATTTGAGGATTAATTTTCAAAAATCAAAAAGTTAGGGCTTATTTTGTATGTGTCTGCACCAGGGGAGATTTCTCCCTTTGCTTTGATTGCTAATATTTGAATCAAGCCTTTTAGGTCTTAAATTATTGAGTTTGTAGTTTACTCTAAGCACACTCATAGAGTGTGTAGTGTGCATGTTTTCCCCTCTAGGATTCTTGACATTTGAGTTTTGCACTTTTGCAAATTGCATTAGCAAGTTTGATAGCAGTTTCCACTGCTATAATATTTAGGATCATTTAGGATTAGTAAATTTAGGTTATAGGTTCTAAAATTCAAGTTTCTCATAGTTTAGACATAGCTTATTTTATTTTAAGTTCTTACTACTTTTCATTTTTATAGGCTCTGTCACTTAGGTATATTTGTTTTTCAAAGTCATTAAAAAACCAAAAAAGCCAAAAACAATAGGTAGTTTAAGTAGCTTGTTAAGTTTTGATTTCCAGCTTAAGGTGTTTGTTCTTATGATCTAAATTAGTAGTTAAATAGTAGATAGATAAGTTTTTAAGAGCTTAAAGTTAGTTTAGATTTATGAGTGTTTTTAGCCTTAATTGGATTTGTGCTTTTTGAATTAAAATTTGAGTTTGCAGGTTTAATCATTAATTTCAGATAGTGTAAAGAGTTTTCAGCTAAGTTTTCTTGTCATTATTAGATTAAGCATATCATAAGCTACTTAGAACTTCTTTTGTTTTCAAAAATGAGCTTATATTAAAGCTTGTGATAGTGTTTTAGTCAAAATAAGCTTTTAAGAGCTCAAAACCATACTTTCTGTAATCAGCTGTTTTAAGAGCTTTTTGTGAGCTTAAAAATAAGTTTCAGCCTATATGGTTTTTATTAAAGTTGCTTATAATCATGTGCTCTTTCAGTTTTAGCTGTTTGTTTTGAATAAAAAAGAGCAAAAAGGGTGCTAACACCCTTCGAACCTGAGACCTCCCATTCACTACACAAACACTCTTACCAACTGCTCTAGGTGGGACAATTCGTCCATCTCTCCTTCCCTTTAATTAATAAACACATTTTCCTTTCCTTACTAGTTAAATAAGCCGTAGCTTATTCATAAGCTTTTTGAGCTTATTCTTTAAGCTGGTTCCTTAGTTTCATTTTTCTTAAGTTCTTTGTTTCTAGTTAGACTTTTTCTGATTTTTTGATAATTTTTCATTAAGTAGAATATTTTTAATCATTTTTCTTAAGTTTTTAATTTCGAAAAATCATAAAAAATAGAAAAAAGTTTCAGAAAATTACAAAAAAATAGTTTTTAGTTTTATAAAAATTAGCTTTAGTTTTACATTAAGAAAAATCATTGTCAACCTTTTAGATTTTAAATTTCATTTTTGAGCTTTTAATTTTAATTATAAAAATTGGATTTTAATTTTAAAAATAGTTAAAAATAGTTTTATGAGTTTTTAGACTTTTCTAAGTTTAAAAATCATTTTTCTTAATTTTTAGGACTTAATTTGCTATTTTTTAGGATTTAATTAGATTAAATTAGTTTTTAATTCATAATAAATTCAAAAATAATCAAAAAAATATTTTTCTTTTTCTTAAATTTATTCATTTTGTCCTATTTTAGCGTTTAGAATTTGTTTGCATTTTTTAGGAGTTAATTTTAGTGTATTTGCTTAATTTAGTTTTTTGCGTTTTATTTGTTTCCCGTTACTTGTTAAAGTGTTTATTGCTTATAATTGTTCATTTTAATTTTTAGTTATAGTACTCAAAGAATATCTTTTCTCTCATTCAATTCATAACCAAGTATAAGCAAGGTTTCACATTTCACAAGTCGTTGGGGAAAACGGGGGGGGGGGGGGGGGACACGGGTGATCATTCTTCCCGGTTAAATAATACGTATTATATATTATATATATCTTTTAGAGTGAGCTTTTCTTAAGGGAGACTTTAGGAAAGTTCTTAATTGCTCTTTTGGAATATTATTAGTATATTTTATAGCGTATATAAAACTACCTATCAGTGACCGTTTACATTGTATGATTATTTCTAGTCTACGCGATTTAGCTTAAAAAGTTAAATTAAAAAGGTAAAAGCGTATCGGGACTAGACCAAAATAAATAGTGACGAATAATAGGAGTCGTAAAATGACCTAAAATTGAGAAATGTTACAGTCTCCACCCGTTAAAAGAGCTTTGTCCTCAAAGCTTAAGACCTTGTAGTGGATGACGAAGCCCAGTTTATGAAAAGCTGTGGGTATTTTTGTTTGAACGAATCTTCACATTCCCAAGTGAACTCAGGACCTCTCCTAGAGTTCCAGCGAACCTCAACCAGTGGTATCCGGCTTCGCTTTAATCGTTTGATCTCCCATTCCATGATTTCAACGGGCTCTTCCACAAACTAGAGTTTATCATCAACGTAAATTACTTTTAACGGCATGGCCAATGGTTCGTCAGCGTAACATTTCTTTAAATTAGACACATGAAAAGTATGGTGAACCCTGCTCAACTCTTGAGGAAGTTCCATCCTGTAGGAAACCTTCCCAACCTTGGCTAACACCTTGAAAGGTCCGACATATCTCGGGTTCAACTTGCCCCGCTTACTGAATCGTGCAACCCCTTTCCAAGGTGAGACCTTAAGCATAACCCTATCCCCAACTTCAAACTTCATTGGATTTCGCTTCAAGTCAGCGTAGCACTTTTGTCGATCTTGAGCAGCTTGAATTCTCTGCTTGATCAGAACGATCTTTTCTGTTGTTTCTTAGATCAATTCTGGACCAGTCAGTTGAGCTTCTCCAACTTCGGCCCAGCACACAGGTGATCGACATTTTCAGCCATAAAGTGCCTCATAAGGTGCGGCCTTTATGCTAGCGTGATAACTGTTGTTATACGAAAATTCGGCTAATGGCAAATGCTTAACCCAACCCTTTCCAAAATCGATCACGCAAGCGCGTAGCATGTCCTCGAGAGTTTAAATAGTCCTCTCGCTTTGACCGTCGGTTTCTGGATGATACACAATGCTCATACTCAGATCTGTACCCAAAGCTTTCTGAAATGATCTCCAGAAATTTGATGTGAACCTCCCATCACGATCATAAATGATTGAAATAGGTATTCTGTGTCTTGCTACTATCCTGTTCAGGTACAACCTTGCCAACTTGTCCAATGGGTCATTCTCCCTTATTGGCAAAAAGAGAGCATATTTTGTAAGTCGATCTACAATCACCGAGATGGTGTCGAAACCTTGTGACGACTTAGGGAGCTTGGTGATAAAATCCATCGTAATATTATCCCACTTCCACTCGGGTATTGCTGGTTATACTAACAATCCTGATGACCTTTGATGTTCGGCCTTGACCTTTGCACATGTCAAGCACTTGCTAACATATGTGGCGATGTCGGTTTTCATCTTAGGCCACCAATATAGCTTTTTCATGTCTTGGTACATCTTTTCAGAGCCGGAATGGATAGAGTACTTAGACTTGTGGGATTCGTGCATAACCATTGATCTTAAGTCACCATAGCAAGGTAACTAACTTCTGCCATTTAAACATAATGTTCCATCGGCGCGTGGTTCCAACCTTTCCTTGGGTATATCCTTTCTGATCATACCACCTACATCTTCTTTCTTAAGGTTCTCTGGTTTCAGGGCTTTGATCTGAGCTCCTAGTAGATCCAAGCCAATAGTCATAACTAAGACTCGAACCCGCAATGGCTCAATCCGTTCCTTACGGCTCAATGAGTCAGGCCAACTACAGGTTTTGCCTTCCTCCGGAATGATAAGAAATGTCACAATCTAATACATTAGCAATTCTAGCCAACGGCGTTGCCCTCATATATTAGCTCCTTTTGGTAAAGATATATGTGTAGTTTTTATGGTCGGTGATGAACACTGGTTACATCTGGTTCATATAGATATTTGTCTCCATATCTTTAGAGCAAAACACCCACCGATCCAAGTTCTAAATCATGGGTGGTGTAGTTCTTCTCATCAATTTTTAGTTGTCAAGAAGCATAGGCAATCACCTTCTCTCTCTGCATCAACACAGCACCTAAACCCTTGTGTGAAGCATCACAATAGACCACAAAATCTTCACTCCCTTCAGGTAAAGCCAGAATTGGTGCACTGCACAACTTTTGCTTTATTAACTGAAAAGTGTTTTCTTCCTTTTCTCCCTAATCAAATTTGATTCCTTTCTGAGTAAGCTTCGTCATTGATTTAGCAATCTTCGAAAATCCTTCAATAAACCTTCGATATTAACCAGCAAGGCCTAAAAATTGGCGGATCTCCGTCGGTGCCTTAGGAGATGCCCAATCTTTGATAGATTCTATATTGGCTGGATCCACATGAATATCTCTGCTATCAATGACGTGACCGAGAAATTGTACCTTCAGAATCTAAAATTCACACTTTGAAAACTTAGCATACAACTTCTCCTTCTTAAGCAATTCTAAAATTGCCTTAAGATGTTCTTCGTGCTCTTTCTTGTCCTTTGAATAAATAAGTATGTCATCAATGAAGACAATTACGAACTTATCCAAGTAGGGCTTGCACACTCAGTTCATGAGGTACATGAATACCGCAGGTGCGTTTGTTAGCCCGAATGGCATAACCTAAAACTCGTAATGACCATACCGAGTTCAGAATGCCGTCTTTGAAATGTCTTGTTCTCGTACTCTCAGTTGGTGATAACCCGATCTCAAATCTATCTTTGAATAAATGCTGGATCCCTAGAGTTGATCAAATAAATCATCGATCCTCGGGAGTAGATAACGATTCTTCACTGTCAGCTTATTTAACTCATGGTAGTCAATGCACATCCTGAATGACCCATCCTTCTTTTTGACGAACAAGACCGGAGCTCCCCAAGGTGAGGAACTAGGTCTTATGAAGCCTTTGTCGGAAAGTTCTTGTAGTTGTTCCGACAATTCCTACATTTCCGATGGTGCCAATTGATACGGTGCTCGAGCTACGGGCGCGGCTCCTGGAATTAAGTCGGTCTGGAATTCTACTGGTCGAGCCGGAGGAAGACCCGGCAAGTCCTCGGGAAACACTTTAGGAAAATCTCGGACGATTGGTACATCCTTAAGTTGCTTTCCTTCCGACTTGTCCTCCTCTTTCTTGGCGGATATCTGTGCCAAAAAGATCTGACATCCTTTTGCCATGTACTCTTGAGCCTTTGAACATGAGATAATGGTAAACGAGTTCTCTACCATCGTTAACTTCAGTTACCATGAAAATCAAATTTTCATTCCCCATAGGGAACTCGAACAAGTTTTCATCACACACGATCATGGCCGTGCGTGACACCTTCCTTAACCAATCCATGAGATTATACGTCGAAAATCTACCCAGTTCTACGGGTTAATTAAAAGTATTTAATTTTAAATTATAAAAAAATATACTAATAAAATAAAATAAATTTTTAACGAAACTTAAACCATCCCCCTAATACAAACACTTTCCCTATTGGGCATTAGATCTATGTTGAACGGATAGTTTAAGAAATTTAAAGTGCAACCCCGCATAATAGTGTCTACCCCGACTATTTTCCCATCAGCTAATTCGACATCGTAACTATTTTCTAATAGAGTTTGGGCGATGTCAATCAGGGAACTAAACGCAGTAGATATAAAGCTTCTATCGGCACCAATGTCAAATAAGATAGATGCATAGCGGTTGTTTAAGAGGAACGTACCCGTGACGACATTGGAGTTCGGGTTCCTCGATGCATTCCCGTTCTTCTCCGCATTTCCAACTGCGTATACCCAGCCTTGTGCACTCCCATTTCCCCCATCCTTATTCTTCAACTTTGGACAATCTCTCTTGAAATGTCCTGGAGCTCCACATTCAAAACAACCATTCCCTTTGGGATTTCCCCCATTGGCCTTCTGAGTATTAGCAACATTTGTGTTGCCAGAACTCCTGCAGTCGCAGGCAAAGTGCCCTACCTTGTTGCACTTGTGGCACTTCTGAGTACACGGGCCATTGTGGTAAAAATGAACTGGTTGCACTTGGAGCAAAGGATACCTCATACTGGCTTCTTTTTCCACTCTGTCCACATATTTTTGACCGTCTGGCTGACTTTCTTGCATCTTGAAGGTTTTGTTGTTGATGTCCCATGGTTTTTTTTTGGGTATTTTCTTTTCTATCCTGTTTCGATTTATTCGTTTCTGGATGAATCATTAGCCTTCCTTTTGTTGTCAGACATGTCTCTCACATAGGTGCAGAGTTTTGCTGATCCATCAAGTCGTTGGTCCAACTCAATAGTCTCATCCAACGTCTTGGGTTGGCTCAGCTTTGACATTTCTATAAATGTTATCGGATACGTCCCAATGATGTATTGTCAACCTTCTCAGTTTCATTAGCAACAAACTTGGTACATATCAGGGTTAACTCTTGGAAATGTTCAGTGTATGTTGGAACATCATTCCCTTTGACCTTTAGGTTCCACAACTTGATTTTTAGTTTCTTGATTTCACCCTACGGATAATACTTGTCCGTCATTTTCTTCTTGAGTACTTCCCACGTCATCGAATATGCATCAGGACCTAAGGTCCTTATCTGACTATTCCACCAAGTCAAAGCAGCACCTAACAGAGTGCAGGTGGCAAGCTTAACCTTATTTTCGATAGCACAACCACTGATATTGAAGACTGACTCCATCTTTTCAATCCACCTGGTTAAACCGACAACGCCTTCAGTCCCTTTGAAGCTCAAAGGTTGACATTTCATGAAGTCAGCGTAGAAACAAGGGCGCACAGTTTGCACATTCCTTTGGTTATCCCGTGCGAACTGTGGCTTCCATCTCCATTGGTGGAGTTTCGCATAAGAGCTTGATCAATCATAGCTTGAACAGATTCTGGAGTCATGTTGTTTGGGTTGGGATTGTTAGGAGGGGTATTCGGTCCTCGTCTTGTCACAGGTGCCATGATTTGTCTAAATCATAAGAGACAAAACATGAGGCCATAATCATGACGAGATATATAATAATTTACAGATGGGACAACAACACAAGAGAGGTATATAGTACAACATAACACATCTATTTCATTCATAGCTTGGAAAATTTTACATGAAATAGTTTTTGGTACACAAAATACAATACAAAAGATCCAAGGCTATGCTAGCGGGGAGAACCCCTAATACTTAACATGTCTGAACAATTGCCTAGCAAAGTAAAATGACATAAACTACTAGATGTGACTATCCGCATCTCTAGAAGCATCCTGGTCCTAGTTGTCTAGCTCTCCTCTGCTGCTCCCGCAGTGCTAACAACTCGGCTTGCATGTCACTCATCTCTCGCTTCATGTCTCTCATCACACGAAGAGTCTCTACTATCTGTGCCTGACGCCTACGGTCAGTCTCTCGAAGCTCTGCCATCTCAGCCTGCTGCATCTGGGAGCGAGTCTCATGTACCTGGTGATGTGTCTGAATAAGAGTACCCTGCAACTGTAGCTGTGTTTGATGTGCATGGAGCTGGGATTCATGTGCATATACCTGCTCATGGTGGGTCTGAAGCTCATAATAGACTGCCTGACTTAATCCTATCGCATGAGCCCAGCATCTCGGAAGCATAGGCTCCTCTCAACAATGAGTAGCCGTCTCCTGGAGAGTCCATCTATACCCCATAGTAAGGCTGACCCGCTGCGATAGATCACCATAGTGACTCGCTGTAATATGCGAGTCCTACTATCCTGAGCATCCTCTAATAGAGCATATAAATCCTGTGTATCATGCTCATGGAACTTAGCAAGCTCTATGACCCTAGTATTGACCTCTCCCACGGTCATAGGTGCTATCTCAGGAACTGCCTCTGTCGGATCCACCCAAGTATCCCTATTCCATACCCCCCCCCCATAAACCTCTTATCCATCTCGTCATCTCTCTTCATCATCTAAAGTGCTGATAAACCTATAGTCTACCCTTCAGCCCCCGGTAGGTCTAGCAGTAGAACTCTCCCCGACCTCATACCTGGAGCCTAGAGCAAACAAGCACGACCTCTTGCAAAGTGGCCGCTCGGACTTAGGAATATCATCCCTACGGTAAACAGGTGGTGGTATGTATAGAGATGGTGGTAGTGGTGGTAGTGGAGGTGATGGTATGCGGCAATAACGCACCAACAAGGGCTGAGTGGATGCTATCATGGTGTCTGGATTTAGGTTGGACACCCAGATGATGGTAGTAATGGTGATAGCACAGGTGGTGGTGATGAATGTCCAGATGGGGCCGTGCACCTAGCAAGGTGCTCCCCTGCAGAGGGTGGTGATAGTGAGATAGGTGGTGATGGTGGTGGAGTAGGCATGGCTAGAAGTCTCTCAACCTCTGCCTCTGGTGGAAGGGATATGGAAGCCTGAAGCCGGACAGTAATCCTAGTTCCAGTTGTAGTAATGTTAGTAGAGGGTGGTGGTATAACAGGCTCTGTTCCCTCAGGTGGGGAAACAAGCTCAACGCGTAGGGTACCATAAACAGCAAGTCGGCACAGGAGCTAAGTACTTCCTCCTCCTTACTCCTCCGTCCTCCCACCCCCATAATCTCATCATCGGGGTTCATCCTCAGATGAATCATCGTCATCATCATCTCCATCATCTCCCCCGTCCATAGGATAGTCAACCGGACCATCCTCTGACTCATCATCCTCGTACTCCTCTGGATTCTCTTCTGGATCCGACTCAACAACATATCCTGGTGACTCAGTAGTAGGTGAAACAACAGGAGGTAATGGTTGCTCCTCAGCCAGAAACACATGCTCATTCTCCAATGGTATATACTCAGGGTACATAGGCTCTGTCACGTAGTCAGGATCATGTGGTTGTATGAACATAGGCTCACGCACATCCTTGTCCTGTGGTACTGGTGGTGTTTGTGTGATCATCGGTGTCAGGTATGGTTATCGGTGATGGTGGGGATTACCGGCTGTATAGGGAGTCCATAGTATCCTAATACGATGACTCGTGGAGAACCTCCGTCAGATATCTCCTAATCGGCTCCCCATAATACCCTCCTTGGCTCGAGTGGGTTGTAGACGAACGGTAAGGGTAACCGCAGATGTTGCAGAAGACATGACTGTTTTTCTTTTTAATTGTAAAACAAAAATAACTTATATAAGTATAAAATTTTAAGACTCTTATAGTAATATACGTAATATAATTTATATACTCGTATATCAATTATGCAAGCACTTAGTAACTACTAATGCTAAAACAGTGTATGTCATGTAAGCACATATGCCTGATTGCAAACAAGTAATGTATGTGTCCCGTGCAAACCCCATTTGAAATCGCAGTGTTTGAAAATGGTTATAGTCCAGACAAAAACTTTTGACCTGGTTCTCTATAACCTTGGCTCTGATACCAATCTGTAACACCCCCAAATCTGGGTAGCAGCGGAATGTTGAATATCCGAGGGCGTTACTTCATAGATCAATAGCACAAGATATGAGAACGACCACTTTAAGTTTTCATTTTAAAAGATACTTGTTTTGGATTAACAAATACCTTGTTCATTACTTAGCGCTGGCTTCAAATTGTCTAGAACAATATATAAGTAAAGATTTCGGTTTATAACAAATGTTCCCAAAATGTAATACGCCCTAAATCTTTAGTACTGACTCTCCAAAGAGTGACCCCCAATGTATCTTGGCACCTCGTGCCTTATTGACCTGAGAAAAACATGCTTAAAATGTCAACATAAAGTTGGTGAATTCATAGGTTTATGTAAATCAATTGAAGGACCGCAAGATTTCCAAGTGTATGATTAAGCAACAGATGCAAACATCATAAAAAGTAATTATGTTTTCCTAAGCTCATGACACTGAAGCTCGACATGTATGAATGCAATAAATTGCCAACATTGCCCGAGATAGGTGAATGAATGTTCTAACCCGCCCATCATCCTAATCCGACAATGGTATACGTTTGTTGTTATAGCAAAACGGCACAGTGAAGCGCTACTTCACCCTAAACGGGTGATGTCAATCCTAAAATAAATCTATTTTTAACATTCTGCGCTCAAAATTCTAGTAATTGCGGTCATGATAAAAGGGCTCAGTGGGTTTATCGCTATCTTATGCAACACGTAATCATAGTAATAAATGTTACACTTGCGTAAAATTTGGTAGTAAACAATGCATGTTCTCACCTAAAGATGTAAATCATTTAAATAAATTGTAAATACACATGGGGATATGACTCACCGAGTATGTATAGTCCTCTATGATTTATAAATATATCCAAGTCATGGGACAAACGAATAACACACCTTAAATACCTAAGTAAATACGGCCAGTCTTAGTCTACAAGTATAGGCTAACGACTTATGCATTTTAAAACTACAATAATTGCTGTAGTTTATATATATGCTTGTTATCACTTGTGTGGTGGTGCACATGTTTATTGTATTTGTCTTTACTTGATGGCTCATGGGAAGGTATACGATTTCACATGTTCAAGCATATGTATTACGTTATTAATAAATATACATATTTATTAAGTCGTGGTTTAACTCGTATAATACCCGAATAATATTATAACTTGTCAGATTCGTTAAGTGTTTATAAAAATCACTTTTATTTATAAACTACCCTTAGGTTTCTATGTTTACAAGGACAGTCCATATGTTTATGAAATATAACATTTACATTTTAACCCCTAGGTTTCCATGTTCACACCTTTAGTCCTCCAACTTTACAAAAGTTACACTTCAGGTCCTTATATTTTAAAAACAGCCCCTTAAGTTTCAGAAGTGACAAAACAATCCCTAGACTTATGAAAAAAATAAAAAAAAAATTATGTCTCTTTGGGGGGGGGGGAAAGTTTTTAACCCTCAAGTTTACAAATTGACACTTTTAGTCCCTTAACTTACAAAAATTACATTTTAAGCCTAATTAAGTTCTAACAAGTGGAAATAAGTTTTATTAAGCTCCAATAAGCCATATAAGCTGTGGATGAGCTTATTTAGGCTTATTGGACCTTATTAGGCCCGTTAAGGTCTAATAAGAAATTTACATGTCCCATTTAGTTTTCAAAGGTACATAAGCCCGCATTAAGTTTATTTTAGCTTATTGAAACTGTTTGGCTTAATAATAAGCCCAGATGAGCTTATTTTGAGCTTATTGGACTCGTTAGCCCAATAACTCTAGCCTAAAAGGTTTTTAAAGTCCATTTGGGTTTCATACACGATCTAACTTATTTTTATTATCTCATTAAGCTCTTATGATTATAATTAAGCTGTTTTTTTATGGCTTATTTAATAAGCTAATAAGCCTCGTTAATGGGCTTTTGGGTTCTTTAAGAACTCGATAAGGGTTATACATATTCAACTAGTTCGATTTAGGTCCATTAGTTTTGCTAGGTTTATGATAAGCTTAATAAACTGCATAAGCTCACAAATAAGCTGTCTATACTCATTCGTGGCTTATGGACTCTCATTTGGTTATGGTAATGGGCTGCCAAGCCCATTAAGGGTCCAAGTGGGCTTCTTTATGTATGTTAGGGTCCATACAAGTCCAATAAGCATACAAGACTTCTTAATAAGGTTAAGGAGCTTATTAAAAAGGGTTGTGGACCCCACGTTATGGCCTGTTGGGCTTGTTTGGGTTTAAGGAGCCCATTAGTGGCTCGTTAAGGTTTTTCGTGCATGTCTTACTATCCAACAAGTCTAATAAGCTTCTTAACACATCAATAAGCTCAAGTGAGCTTAATACTCAGCTGTGGGCCCAACCAACAGACTGTTGGGCCTGTTCGGCCCATTGGTGGATTGTTTGGATTAAACGAGCCTATTAGTGGCCCGTGTAAGCCCCCTAGTGATTTTTAAGGTTAGTTATGATACTAGAAATCAATGTAAGCTCATTTAGCACGCATAATGGTCATGTTCGCCACATGCAAATGTTCGAGTGGTTAGTATACACCTTCCCACCCCAAGCCATTTCGTTCTTATGAAAAGTTTACGTGTGTAAGTGTTTTTAACGTAACCCATTTTAGTCCTAGCCCTTGGTAAGTCTTGTTTTATAACGTTGCACATTTTAGCACCACACAAGATTATATACATGTAATATTCGTACCATGCATGCACCACTCATGTTAGTTTGTTAATTACAACTAACGTGATCCAAACGGCTAGCAACCAAAGAAAGAAAAGCATGATATGAATATGTAAGCTTGGAACGCGACTTACAAGTATAACAACCCGCAATTTTCATCAAATGTAAATATCCATATATTAAGTTAGATGTAATGTACTATCTATCTATTATATATGAACCACCTTTTTCAGGGAAATTTTTCGCTTTATTACATTACTTGCATTACCAATATCTCAATATGCAATGTAACTTGCATAACTAAAGTTAACGAGCTCACGCAACCTACCTATGGCAATCCTATCTACATATATGTCAATCAAACATCATAATATGTCAAGTCAATATCTTAATATCATTTTTACAAAGTTCATTACTCATATAATGTACCATTTGCGACGTTATATCAAAATAGGCTTTAAACCATTATCGTATACCTCTAAAACCCTAATTTCATGAAAGGTTAATATCTATAGTGAATGTACAAGTTACTAAATCATATGTAAGAGTTTTTTAAAAAATTTATTAAAACTCATTTGAGATATATAAACTCCTCCAAGGTCAAGTAACCAAAAGGGGGTCTTAAAAGCACAATGTATAAGTCATTAAGCATGACATCCAAAATAGTCGTTTTACCTCTGTTTTCATTCTAGTTTCTTCACCACCACTTTTGTACAAGCTACTACACTCAATATACAATGTATAAACCCTAATTATTCTACTCATAAGCTCTCACACATATTAGTTTCTAAACCATGACCCATTTCTTGGTTCTTATCCATTTTTAACCTCAACCATTATCTAAATAAGTTGTAATAACATAAAATACAACATTATAAATCACATTCCATCATTACATCATCATTTCAACAACAATGTACAAGAATTATACCTAGAAAACCCAAAACGAACCCTAATTTGAACTTTTGACCCGTTTACTCATTTTTGCCCATTTTAAACTTGAACCACCTATCATTTCTTGTTATTAATCCTTAATACAAGTCTTAAGGACATATATCTATCATTATATCATAAGAGTACGTGAAATGCAAGGCTAAAAACTCAATTCGATCCCTAATAAGCCATAATGAACCCGCGACCCCCATTTTTGCATTTTGACCCATTTTTAAACTTCTCTTGCAAACAAGCTCCTCAATGACAAGCACCTCACTCTCTTAAGCAGCTTACCATGCTGCTATAACCATTCCTTGGCCCTAAATGAAGCCGCATACCCTCCCTTTGGCTCCAAGTCTTGCTGCGGCTAAGAACCACCCAAAACCACTTCCACCTCACCTATTCTACCACCATAGACCACAACATCACCTCCCTAGTCCCTCTAACTAAGCTACCATAGAACCATGCCACCTCATCCTCTTACCTTGGCCTCCAAGGTCTTATTTGGGTATAAAAACCCATTCGCACCTCTCATTCAAACTCGTACCACCCATCTTCTTTCTATAACCCACCATTACAGCAAATCTCTGCTCAATGAGTTCCTAAGGAGATCCAAGAACAAGAATCAAGAGGAGTGTTGAATATTTAAAGCCCCGAAGCAAAGAAACTAGACATACGAGTACATACAAACCCAAAGTGACCCATTTCTACCATTTTCAATCTTTCAAGCTCAAACCTAGGTTTTTATGAACATCATTCTGCTCCTACATTCATACATCATCCTTATAATCATGCATGAACACTTGCTTAAGCCATTTCTACAAAAATCTAGGCATTTTCCCATTTTGATCACATCGCAAACTCTTAAACCCTAATGTATGTTTTTCTTCAATCTTATATGTTTTATTGGCTAAATGTTGTTTAATCTATCATTAAATATAAATTTAATTATAACCACTTTATTGATTTTTGAAGGAATTTGAATTAAAAACCTAAGCGTTTTCAATCCAACATAACCATAATTCAACCCCACTTTTGATTTCTGGCTTTAACGAATAGTTTATTTTTTAACTTTTGTCACGTTATAAAACATATTATTTTAGCTTATATTAATAAGCCTATAAACTGCAATTATCTTTTGAGCTCCTCCACTTACCCTAAAATGTTTATGTTTAAAATAAGCTTGCATGGTAAATTTGGACTTGTTTTATAAAAATTTCCATGCAAGGGGTATATAATCGTATCTTTCTGAAAAAAAAAAAAAAAAAAAAAACTTATAACTAAAAAGGACTTAAAAATGTCATTTTATCAAATTTTATAACTATAAGGGGCTATTATGTCCCTTTTCAAAGTGCAAGGTTTACGTTGCTACATCTTTTTAATTAGAAGGGACCCATAACTCGTAAAAGTGCAAACTCAAGGGTTTATTTTGCCTATTTTCATTCTTAAAAGGGTCTCTAAATGTTACATTTTGAAAAAAAAATTATAAAAGTATGTTAAAACACTTATAAGACATAACTTTAATTAATGCTTTGACGTGCTTATAGTTTCCAGTTATCAAGCAAACGCTTTAAAAACCAATTATATCGTATCACAATCTGGGTAGCTTCATTATTAAGGGGTTTCTTTCTTGGTATTATTCTGACTGAGTTAGTGGGTTACGATTTAGATGCCTCTAGCTCCTCAAACTTTACTGAATGACCTATTGATATTATGATGGCCCCCGACGGTGATACAATACTCATACAATTCAATCAAAGAGATATTCATGACAATGTAACAACATATTCAATCAAACTAAGACTTGACATATTACCCAGGTTGCTGTGCTTGTGACAAATCCAGTTACTTTATTCCATTATACCTTTGCTATCAATCAAATTTCCCTATACCGTTAAGGTGAGTTCATTAAGCTCGTATTTTATATCTTTTTAAATATTTCATAAACCCGCGAGGGGCGATTACATGTTAAAACCATAAATGAATTTTTTTGTATGTTATCCTGATTTATTTATTGCCTAAGTAAACTATTTTGCCTAAAGTCCCTAATATCATGAACCGTTATTTACTCTACGGATGCTTGGGAGTGAGCGTGAATGTTGTGAATAGATCTATTTGGGTTGGACTCCCCGTTGGTGTACCTAGTTATACCGGTAACCAATTGCACACTATTAGAATATAACTGCGGGTGTTTTGGCAAAGGCACCCGTTGGGCTGTGTTATTTAAAATAAAAAAAAAAAAAAACGTAATCAAATATATCCAAGGCTTCGGTTTCATGGCTAATGGAAATAATATTGTGTTTTATAACGGGTGTTGGTATAAACAACGATAACCCAATATTAAATATGCATTCAATTATTGACACTTAAACTAATGAATATCACTCAACCTTTGTGTTGACTTTTTAGCATGTTTTATCTCAGGTAACTAAGCAACCTATGGCACAGAGTAGCGAGGACTTGAAGATGGCAAAACTGTTATCATTCAAACTTTGTATTTTAGATTTTGGGACCTTTCGTTTGTAAAAACTCTGATGAAATAATGAATGATAACTAAATTTTCAAAAATGACTCTTTTTGATTCGTTTTCTATGATTATGACTGTTGTACCTTGAAGTAATACCACATATTAGCTTCCGCTGCTATTTGTAAAAATGGGGGTGTCACAACAAGAGTCCTAGAGTCTTGGTTTCGTGTTGGAACGTGTAAAATGACAACCCAGTGTATTATACATGATAGTATAATAAACCCAAGCTTCAAAGCTTATCGATTTCCCAAGTCTTGTCTCGTGTACCCTTTTATGATCTTGTATGAAGACCTAGTACCACTTATATGCTTGAGGGAAATTGTTTAGGGTGTTTGTCATGGTTTATGACTCGAAACAAGAGAAGAAAAACAATGGCTTATTTGTTTGAGTGTTTGTGTGTTTGTAAGTTTCAAGAAGAGTTTTGTGTCAAGTGTAGATGGGTATTTATAGGCTTATGAGCTAGTTACATTTCCTTGTCCCTAATCCAAACCAAACTGTGCCCTAAATCGGTGGTTTTGTGGTTTCTAGTTAATCTCCTATAGTTTTGATAATACCTTACTAGTATAACTCTTAATTACAAGATTTGTTAACATTTGAAATCTTTTGGGTTGTGTGTGTGTTTCCTTAGCCGTGGGTAATCTGTTCTTAACTTTCCTTCTCCTGTTATCTTAACACCTCTAACACTTCCACCAAAAGCAACAAAACCTCCATGAATGTCTTGATAGTCAGTCAGGAAGTCTTTGTTCCCTGTCATGTGCTTGGAATATCCACTGTTAAATATTCCTTTGTTCTTCAAAGCTTGTTGTGGATTTCCCTACACAAAAGTAAGAGAGTTAGTGTCTCTTGGGGACCCAAGCCACTACTGACTTGAGTCTGTCTTGTGGATCAATATAATTTACTCTTTTGAGACCCATGATCTATTATTATCTTTAGAGACATTGTTTAAATCAGTCATTTTAGGTCTCCAAACATAACTTGCTGAGGCCTTAACAGCAGTAACCCCATTTCCCTTAACAGTACTAACTGCTGTTTGCCCAGCAGTATTAACACCATTTACTCTGACAGTATTAACTTTTTCATTTGAAATCCTGGTATTTGGTGCTATTAATTTATAAAAAGACCTTCTAATAGGTGATTTAGACTTATGAAAAGCATTTGTTCTTAATTTTGAAACATTCACTCTATTTGTATGGGTAGCAGTATTAACTTGTTTGACTGCACCAGTTGATGCTGCTGCTCTGAAAGAACTTTGCTTGGCAGCACTAACTGGTACTCTTCCAGACCTTGTTAAGACTGCAGATGGAACAAATTTATTTTGATGATTTATTCTCTGATTGTTTTTCCAAACTGGCCTAATTTCCCTTTGACCAGAATTCTTTCCCATATTTTTCAAAACAGACTTTTTAGTCATTCTCTTTTCATGAAAATCATAGTCTTTTATTAGATGGCTGAAACCGCCACAAACAAAACAGGCTTTCTTTGTAAACCCAAATCCTTACCCCATTTTTTGAGTCATTTTCCCATTCCAATCTCTTCTATCTACCTTAGGATTTTAAGTGATTATCCTAGGTTTTTTAGCTTGTTTAGGTTTAACAGATTCATTCCTAGCATTAGTAAACTCAATCCTTTTAAAACTAGGTTTGTCTGTTGCTTGCAAATCATTAGATTGAAAAATATCCTCATCATCATCACTAACCCAATCTTCAATGATAACTCCACTAGGCCTAACAGATTCAACTCTAGGCATTTCTACATTAGTATTGCTAGTTTGAGAGGTACTTTTTTCAACTTGAGACACACTAGCACTAGTCTTATTTGTTGTAGGCCTATAAACAGAATCATCCAATCCTGCAAAAGATAGGTCAGCTAGTGGAGGCATGTAGTTCCCAGTTAAAGGAGGAGGAACAACATGATATCCATTATCCTTTTTGAACCTATCATTTGTTTGATTGTCATCTCCATCACTTGAACGACTATCAAATACACTATTAAACAATTCACTACCACTTGAATCATTTTCATTCAATTGATCTCCATATCCTAGACCAGTTTTATCTTTAGAACTTAGTTGACTATTAATCAGTTTATTTAAGTTTTTAGAAGATGTTTCAAACTGTTCTAGTTTAGCTTTTAAATCATCTTTTTCTCTTAAAGTTTCATCTAACTGATTTTTAAGTCTAGTGACAGCATTACTTTTTTTTACTTCAAATTCTAAGACTATAATCTTTTCTTCATAGACAGCTTTATTTTTTTGATGAACAACTAACTGTGCCTCTACAGATTCTAGGCCTAACTGATAAGCTATAATTTCTAGATTAGCCTTACTAAGAGTTTGTCGTTGTTCATCAAACTATTTTTGAAGTTTTTCATATGTTTTTCATATGTTTTTACACATTTTTTAAAACAAGATTGTACCTTTGTGTCAGACCCGGAGGAGTTTGAAATGTAGGATATGATAGCAAACTCAATTGGTTCATCTTAAGCTATATAACTCCAGTCATATCCCAGTCCATCTTGGACAATCAAAGCATTGTCCTGAACAACCAATGCATCAGAGTTCTCCACTGGTACAGTCCTGCTGGTGTTGTCCCTACGCCAAAAAACCTGGCATCTCCATTCCTTTTCCCTTGATTTCTTGGTCGACTACATTCCCTTTGCAAAATGGCCCGCTTTCTATGACATGTTACCAGCATTCAACCTTATTTTTATCAAACCTAAACAGGTTCTTTTGCCATTGAAGATTAACTTTCTTCCAGTCTTCTTATAAAATCGCTTAACCCTCATAAAGAGCATGGCCACCTGCCATTTAAGGTCCATTTCTTCCAAATCATCATGATCAATCTGCTCTAGGTCTTCATCATCCAGTTGTGGACTATTTGACTGATTAGCAAAGAATGAGAACATTAGATCATTAGTATATGATGATGAAGAGGCTTGTCCCATAGAAATGTATAAGCCTGATGCAGTGAAAACATCCATATATCAATGATAACTTCATTACTCGCTTAAGTGTCTTCTATAGAGAGAAAGGCCATATTCTGAGATTTGAAGATGATCTAGAGGAACCTTTGATATACACTTTTCAAATACTTTTAGTTAATTGTAAATAGATCATCATATCCAAATCATCTATACCAATCTTTGTTTCCTCAATGAACAAGGCTACAATGATCCATGATTAATGGAGAGCTCTTAAAAATTTCTTCTCTTTTGCATCTTCATTAGAATAGATTTGCAGCCATGAAACTTCAATAATGCTGATAAGTTTTTGTAAACCTATCATATGCTTATATCTAAGCCTTTTGTGTCAAATACAGAAAAGTTTTCAAATTGTTGCTTCAAAACATTCTCTGCATCTTCTAGATTCAACATGTCCACCGCAGATCTAATCTAGATAGCAGGCCCACGATAGACTTATGCATCCTATATATTCATGGAATCCTCGATTGATACACATCTGCATATTTCAAAAAGTAAAATGCTTATTAGCTTTTCTTTCTCTTTGTCTTTGTAATAGTTTCTTGAGCAGTCTTTGGAGGCGACTTCATTTCTCAACCCATTTTCATAGTTTGTTACTTGTATAGGACCATACACCATTATCAAGATCACTTGCCCACAAACTATAATCTATTGCTAGTGATGTACTGCGTCCATCCTCATGCTCTAAAGGGTATGTATCACCCTTCTTGAGGAAGGAAGTTTTACTGTAACACCAATTAAAGGAGATTCTACGGTGCTATTTGGTTGCTAGGTTCTTCCACCAGACATTGTGTATTATAGGAAGAAATCTAGATCTGATAAAGTTTTTCTTATTCAAAGTTTCTCCACAAGCTCTGATACCACTTGTGAAGTCCCAAATAGATAGATCTTCTTAGCTTGTTAAACTTAGTTAACCTGGATAAATCCAAACTAACTATATGAGAAACTATGATTGTGAATACTACAAGTTATGCGGAATCTAACTTGCATTAATAAAAAGAACAATGAATACTAAACTTGAATATATTGATTGCAAATATTCTGCCTAGGTTACAGAATAACTAACTATGAATTTGTTAATCTAACTATGATGTAGGGTTCCTTTTATACACCAAGGAAAACCCCAATGGGCTTACAAAATGCATATAGTGATAATGCATATCTATTCCTAATATATCTCATGCATATCACTTTAGCGGTACTAACTATATAATACTAACAGCACTAACTATTAACTAATAGTACTAACTATACTAGCAGTACTAAGATTTAAACTGGCAGTACTAACTAATATAACTAGCGGTACTAACGACTTAGTTTATATTCTTCAATCTTCAGTAGCAGCACAAATCTTCAACTAGCAGTACTAAGTCCATTAGCAGTATAACCTTGTAGAAGCTCTTAATTCCCAGCAACTTCAAATCACCAAATATGGCTTGAAAACTCATTTTTACTCAGAATTTCACCTTTTTACGACTGTCACAGTCTTTTACCGAATTTCACAGAAACAACCATTTTTCTTCTAACTTTCAAATCTCACGTACACGATTTACAATTTAACTCAAAGTTAGTTAAAAATTATGAATTTATTAAATAAATAAACCCATTAACACATCCCCAACCTCATAAATCTCCACATTTAATTAAACTGTAGTGCCGGTACGCGCTGCGTGACGATTTTTCGCTAAACGCGGGAAAACTTCTCGGAAAGCACTAAAAACCTCAAATCCACTCTAAAATAGGAAAATGGATCATAAATGATTCATTTACGAACTCAATACACCAGCAAATTCCCAATTAAACCGAAACTGCTTTTACGCAAAATAGTCAACAAAAGTTAACTTTTTAGCTTTCATCAGGAAAACTATCAAGATCGAAAGACTTCAAAATACAAAACTATAATATTTTATAATACTTAACCCTGGAAATATTACCGGTTATCACAATCTCACCCCCTTAAAGGAATTTCGCCCTAAATTCAACTCAAACCATTAACTCTCAATACTAACAGGAAATTCCATTCCTCAAAGAATCACATCAATCACTAGAATTAGGTCTTATTCAGCCAGATTTCTTACGATCCCTCTAAAGACTAAGCCTTTCCACAGTCCGAATTCTACACTTTCTCATAATCATTCCATATCCGATCACAAAATCATGATAACTTCTCAAGCTACCTCTTAGCTTCATAATTCCTTAATTTTAGGTCTCACTGCCTCAGTCGGGTGTTAGGATACGATCCCGTCCTCGACGTGACAACAAATCTATTAGAATTAGCATTTCTAAATCTTTCCGGTTATTCAACCAATAGGACAAACCCTACGGGGTATATGTCCTGCATAATGTGACTCATACTCTACCTTACCAACACTTACTCACTAAAAATCCCCAAGTAAACCTTACTTGGTCAAACCATCCCGGCTCTATCCTTCTAGGAAGGTCGTTCTAAAATCCAGACCACATCATTTCACGCTTTAAACTTTTCCAAATCAATCCTACTCAACGGGTGTCTTACATCTCACTTTACTTAGGTAGGTCAAGATACCTCTAAAATCTTACATATTCAAAATATGACCAGGTCTCTAAATCGATCATCACCACTCTTTCCAATACTCCCCCGTGACCATTCACGGTCTATTACCTTCCTACACTATCTCCTAACGAGATGGTATAATCGATCAGCCCGAATACATTTCGAGCTTACAGAATACACTAAATACATCGCACACCACAACCTAATAAGGAAGTGGGTATCTGCCCTATCACGAGCAACCAATCGCGATGCACTCACACACGGGCAAAACTGCGCTCTCAACTAACACAAAACAACATAAAATACCGCTATCCATGAAAACCGAACAAAATTTCCTTCACTAATACGAAATGATTTAAATACAAATCACCTAATAACTAGAATGATCTGTCATAACCACCAATACAAAAAGAAACTTTCCAAATCATAATCGTCACTAACCGATGCTACCCAGTTTAGTGATATATATATATACATAAACTACTAAACCAAACCTCATATACCCTACGCACCTCCTCTGGGCTCCTGCCCTCTCCTCATACCGTCAGCCAACTCTAATCGTGCACGTCTCTCCTCAGCAAGCTGTAACCATAAATCTCGGTTCTCTCCCTGCACATCAGTGACGACATGCCACAGAGCTGCTCTTTGGGTGTTCGTCTGACCTGCCCAAGCCTTAAGGGCTAACACTAGCCTCCATATCGCTCCAAATGTCACTACGACCCTGTCCTGCTCGTACATCAAACTCCTAAACCGGTACATCTGGCAGAAATTCTCCTCCCTAACTGCTCCCGACCTAGTAAATAACTCTCTTATGTCCCTATCATACCTCTCAAACAGAGCAGGCGATAACTCCTCCAATTGTACTGTGTGATCGTGTATCAATCCCCCTTGTATCTCGACTTGAGCTCCTAGCTCAGTCAGGAATACCTCAGTCTCAACTGTAGCGGGTGTAGCTATAGGAGATGGTACAGTCAAAGGTATCATAGGTGATGAAATGGGTGAAGGAACATCAGAATATGATAAAGAAATGGGAAGTGAACCAGATGTCCACTCGGGTGAAGGTGGTGTTTTTATAGGTGGTACTGGTGGTGGGTAATCAGGAATATCAATATAAATCATATCGTCCTCCAGGTCTGTCCATGTGGTAAGTGTGGGCCATCTAAATGCTGACTCTCTTCTAAGGTCCTCTCAGATCTCTGTGCCGCATTAAGGAACCTTGTCTGACCTCAAACGTACTGTATACATCACCCTCCTCTAATGCCAACTCTCGACATCTCAACGCTCTATACCCAAGTCCTAAAGGCGCACTCATAATCGTCCCTACAACCGGAGCTGCCTACCGCTGACCCCCAGGTACAGACTCCTCCTCCTCTAAATCAAGTCCATCACTCTCTAATACTAGGTAACCTAATCGTCTATACACGCCGTCCCTTATCTTCCCTACCTCTTGAGTCTCATTCATCTATATTCATATCCTCTTCAGCATATACCGGGGCCTTCAGACCCTTCGCAGTAAGGACCCTCGTCCTCTGCATCCTCACTCACACTGTCAGAATCCATACTCTCCTCTATCTCCTCATCCTCCTCATCATCATCCTCCTCACTACCCTATACTAACTCAGACGTACCACGATAACGCTTCCTTAAAGGAAGGTCTGGTAACGACACAGATGGCGAACTCTCGCAAAAGGACCGAAATTGTTTTACGGAGCGCAGAACTCAGATCATAGATGCTCCTTGGCATTACTTCGAGAGGCCCCAATGACATCCATGTGGAAGTACAAAGCCATACATGCGGACCTACGTATAATGGGAACCAAAAGGGTGGTGCTATAGCGAGGGGTGACTCAGTTATCTCAGTATTAGTGGGGTCCTCGAAAGGCTCAGACTCAGTGTCCGTCCCATCCAAATAAGCCTGCCTAATGGCCCTCATTGGGATCCTTAGGAGTGGCCAAAAAACAAGGCACAACACTCGGGAGGCTTGAGCTTACGTCAGCGTGGGTGGAACTCTCTGGTAACTAACATAGGGTATACATCTGTCGATAACACGGGTAAAAGGGTATATGTATAATAGATTTTTATCCAAATTGATCAGCATACATTTTTTACTTACATATACAAACCTTTTTAATGTTGATCTTGTTGGTTTTTACACTTAGATATATATTTTATATTTTGTTATATATTATATATATTTACGGTGTGAATCCAGCCAGTCATGGACGCAACAACTTTACTTTGATTTAAATGATTACGGATTAGCTTAGGTTGCATGAACTATTAATTACTTGGAGGGTAAGCGCGAGTGTTATAAAATAGATCTATTGAGGATTGACAAACCCCGTTCGGGTGATTAGCTCTTACTAGTTCGAGATCAAACTAATGAATGTTATACCATGTCGGATCACTACTGGCTTAGAGCCTCAGGACCAGCATGAAATACACATGAACATTTACCGTGCCTTGAATAAAGTAGCATACTTATACGTCTACGTCGCAGTTTCATAAACTTAGAGGAATAATCGTAATCACACTTTATGTTGCATCTAGGCAATACACACTTGAAACATTATGGGACATTATGCTCATTACAATTATCACACTCTTTGAAAATATTGCGGTCCAACATTACACTTACATATTTGGTGACTATTATAAGGATTAAAATAGTCATGCACACTTTACAAATCTTGGATTTCAACATTTTAACAAACGCATTTTTGTATGGTTTGTGTCTATACACATTTTAAGAAAACCTATATATGTAAGTTTATGCATTGCAAGTCTTGTATTGACGGGACTTGTAAATACATAAACCCATATATATAAATAGTTTGGGTTTTACATTTAGCATCACTTAAACCTATGAACACACCACTTAATGTTGACCCTTTTAAGCATGTTTTTTCTCAGTGGTGAGATAGATGCTATGGCTTACTATGATGTCATTAGATGTCTAAAGTTACAAGATTTGATTACATGATTTCTCACAAAAAATCTCGTGCTACTTCAAGATTTTCCATGTGAAGCAATTATGAGGACAAAATAATATAAAATCATTCAAGAAAAATTGGTAGGTGCTATAATACACATACCTTTCATCATTAAAATCAGACTTAAATGACTAAAAACATATCAAAAATACATTGTATTTGTATGTTTTCACTTATTTTGTGCAGGAAATGGATATCCGAGAAAAGGACGAAAAATCAAGTAAAAACGAACAAAACCGAGCACGGAATGGAAAAGCGTGGAAAAGCTAAAGTCAAATCGAAGCCAAAGTCAACAAAAGTCAACCAAATGGTCAACTGCAAAAAGTCAACAGTCAAAACCGGAGCCGACATTGAAGAATACTTAATGGGTCAAACCCGAACCCATTTAATGGGCCGGATAAGCCCATTAGTATATTGTATGAAGATATAAAGCCCAAATCAAATTAAATGGCCCATTACCTTTTTATAAAATCAAACGGGCCCAAATCCTAAAACTGGCCCAAATTCCTTTGTGAGTCCAAGAGCCCAAACTATTAAGTAGCACAAGGACCAACGATGTAAAACCATATATAACCCTCAAGGGGTTATTCTGCCAACCCCTCAAAGTTGTAAACCCCACAAGGACTAAATTTGCAAGAAACATATAAAGGTTGGAGGACCGTTTTTGCGACAAACCTAAATTCACCCCTGTTATACACACTCCTTTTATATCTTTGTTTCCTGCCAAACTCAAGACCCCACCACTGTTCATCATCTCCGAAATCTCTCCACACCCTGCAAAACAAAACAAAAACCACTTCCCCACATATCATAACAACCTTGCCCCACTTCACATGGGCATTTGCCATGTTGGTAATCCCAAACATTCCCATTTGACACTATAACAGGACAAGGAATCAAGGGACAGGATCATGGAGATTGGGCAACAAGCAAGATTGATGGCCAGGATTTGCTTTGGGTTTTATCTCACATAACAAGCACAAGGCTTGAGTTCTCTCTACAAAGAAACACAATGAAGAAGAAGACAAAAAGAGAAAAGAGGCCAAGACCTAGCTCGTTCCTATTTAAGAAGTAGTTTGTAAGCCATTTGGCAATCTAGCTTTTTACATTTTTTTAACTTAGTTTTAATCAGCTTATTATATTTTCTTGTAATGCCTTTTAAAAATTAATGAAGTTCAAGTTTGTTCTTAAATCCGTTTTCAAGTTTTAAGGTTCTTTAAGTATCAAAAGTCTTTCATAAGCTCTTTTAAGCACTTAAAACTCAAGGTGTCTTGGATAAGCTTTCTCAAAAACTTATCCAAGCTTTTAAGTTTTCATTAGTAAGAAATCTGTCATTTTGAGCTTTTGGATGATAAGCAAGTGATGGAAGTGCTTATGGGTATTATAGAGTGCTTATTTATAAGCTGGGTAGGTCTTTAGAGCTTAATTAAGTATTTTAATCCATGTTTAGAGCAAGGGATCAAGTAAGCTTCCTTTTTCAATTTTTTTCATTTTTGCTTATTTGTATTGTAGCATTGCTTATCTCTGCTTATTTGTGCTTATTATTGCTTATTTGTGATGTTTAATGCTTATTCATACCTGCTTCTAGCTTAGAATTAATTAGTTATGTATTTTCTTTTTAACTGTCAAAATAACTTAATATAGTGCTTATTTGTTTCAACTTATTTAAGTGCTTATATGTTATTGAGATATGCTTATTATTGTCTTTTTAGCTTATATATAATCTGGTCTTAAGAATTTGCTTATTAAAAACCAAGAAATCAAGTTTAAAAGACATTTTTCAAAGTTAAAGGGGTGTTTGGCACAAGGTGTAAAATGGGTCAAAATGGTTTCAAAATGATTTAGGTCACTTGGCCAACTTTGACAAGCTTTCTTAAGCTGTCATAAGCTGTTTTTAAAAGTCTCTTAGTTTAAAATTTTGATTTTAAGCATTTTCTATAAGCCATCAAAACTGTGGGTTCAAAAAACAGTTTACAAGAGCTTATTAGCTTAAGCTTGGTTTGACTGCTTGTTTTAGTGATTTTCATGCATGATTAAGTGTTTAGTTTGAGTAGTGTAAGTGTCTAATAGTCTGTTTTAGGTTTTATAGCTTTTTGCAAAACTTTAGATAAGTAGTGAAAAATGAAGAAATTGTTTTTTTAAATGCTTACTGTTGCTTATTGTGAATTTCAAAATACTTTTTGAGTCTTGATTATTGTTCTTTTAGGTCTAAATTTTATCTGTTTTTAGATTAGAGGCCCATAAGGATCTATTTGTGTGCTTATTTTTAAGCTTAAAAGTGCCTGTTTGTACTTTTCCATAGTCTGTCAAAATATTGTCTAAGTGTTGAAAAAAGAAAGTTTTGCTTTTTCAAGTGCTTATCCTGGCTTATTCTTAATTTCAAAATGATTTTGGATTGTTGTTATATGTTCCTTGAGGTGTAATATTCATCTGTTTTGTGCTTAAATCCTCATAAGGATCCATTTGCTTGCTTAATTTTAAGCTAGAAAAGTCCTTTTGGGCTTTTTGCCTAACAGTACTAACTCCAAGTTAGAACTGTTGGGGTGATTTTGCTTATTTTCAGCTTATTAGCTTATATTTATAGCTTATTTAGGTTTAGATTAGCTTATTAGGTTAGTATAAGCCCATTTTAGCTTATTAGGTTTTGCTTTAAGCTTATTTGAGCTTATTTGCATTTTTAGAGTAAAAATTGTAAGTGTTTTAGCTTATCTGCCTTTGTAGCTTATTTTAGTTGCTTATTTTTGTCCTTAAGTGCTTTTTAAATAAGCCCTTTTAGCTGTCTTAGATTTTTTGTAACTCGCATTAGCTTATTTGTCCTTAAAAGCCCAAACATTTGGCTTATAGTCGCTTTAGTGTAAAAAGCTAACTGTTGGCTTAGTAGTGCTTATTTTCGTGCTTATTTCTAAGTTACAAAAAAAAATTCTTTTTTTTAGTTGCTTAATTTTAGCTTTTTCAAAAAGTTGTAAAAAAATGAGAATAAAAGTGTTGGGAATAGGGGAGACCCCGAGTGAGCAAGACTCGAACTCGGGACCTCAACCCCATTCAACCAACACTTTTATAACAACACCTCTACCGCTGTGCTACAATAGCTTATCCGGTAGAGGTTTGTTAAATTGAATATATAAGCTCATTTTAGCCTATTAAGCCCACAACCACTAATAAGCTTATAACAGCTTATTTATAAGCTGTTTTTCCCATTTTAGATTTTTTCATAGGATCTTTATAGCTTAACTTATTTTTCTGTAATTTTTCAGAATTTTTTATAATCGTTTGATATTTTTTATCATTTAATTTCCTTTAAACTGTTTTTTAATTAAAATAAATTAAATAAAAATCAAAAAAAATAATTTTCTTTTTTTAGAAAATTTTATTTTATTAGTTTTCACTTAGAAAAAATAGAAAATCTTTCGTAGGGTCGTTTTTGCAAAATTTTACTTTTTAAAGAACGGGTTTCGACTCCGTTTTTTGTTTTCTCATTTTTAAGCTCGTTTTAACTCCGTTTTCAGTCTAGTCTTTTTTATTCTTCATATTTAGTCACATAGAGTAGATTAGAAGCAAAAACATCTTTGTAGGGTCAATTTTTAAGAATTTAGGTTTTTGACCCCTTGTCCGGGGCTCGTGCTCTCGTTTTTTTTTGTTTTATTTCATAATTTTTAGGTTTTTCTTAATCGTTTTTGCATATTAGTAGATAATTTAGCTTTCTAATCCTCTTAATCATTAATACCATTCAAATTCTAACTTTCCGACTGTACCAATTTTTAAGTCCAGCCTCGTTTGGGGATAAACGACCCGGGAATATTCTATACTACTTCTCGGTTTCATTGATTATTTTTAGATTATTCTTATTATATATATTTTATTATATATTATATATATAAAGGGCTAGTTTAACTTTAATCAATTTTTGGCGCCGTTGCCGGGGAGGCTGTGAGTCGATTATCCATACTGTTTGAAACTTAGTTTTTGAAAATCCTTCATTCTTGAAGTTATTTGCTTTATAAAAAAACCCTAAAAATACAAAAATAATATCATTTTCTTTTTAGTATAATTATCATATAAAAAAAGGCGGTTTCCGTAAATCGTTTAGAATAAGACTTAGTTGTTTGAGTATAGATCCGCTTTCATTTCTCTTGAGAGAAGTTATTTTGCTTTATAAATAAAACCCTAAAAATACAAATAATATTTTTCATTTTTTCTTTTTTAGTATAATATATATCATTATAATAAAAAGACCAAGAATGTAGAGAGAAAAACGTAAGAAGAGATGTAGAGAAAGACGATTGTCTGTTTAGGGTTGTTTCAGCATTAAGATAATAATATTCTATGATCATGTGGGTAAATGGAACGACGCCAAACATAGAGTAGTACGTTTCGCAACTTGATTGAGGAATTATCATTAATAAGTTCCCGAACCAAAGAATCGAAAAAACTTACCTTTTGTGTCACTTGCGAGGTACGGTTTACCTTTTAAAAGATAAACAAACTCAAAGAGGGGTATAAGGCGGGTTGTTCCTTGGAACTACGACCCTAAAGGAAAAAGGTTTTTAATAGCTTCGCGCTTTCCTATTCCTCTGCTCCTTTGTGCGTTTTTCTTTTCGAAGAGTTACCGAGAAGCTTGTTGATTATTAGGATTAAGTTGTCTTATTTCGTTATCCGTTATAAAAATAAATTGTGAATTCATTTTTGATAAACCAAAAAGAACAAAAAAAAAATTAGTGTAAATTTTCTTTTTATATTTTAGTGCATGTGCACTCGTTCTCAATCTCGTAATCTTCACCATCAACAACAAGCCCCGCCGGCTTTTGTTGAACCATTTAATCTTGAAGAACCAATTGAAAATACAGCTCCCCTAGGTCCGATGGCTGATAACTGAACTATGGCTCAATTGCTCCAAGCACCCACCGAGGGGTACGAGGATGCAATTGTAATTCCTGAAATCAATGCTAATTTTGAGTTGAAGCATGGTTTGATCAATCTTGTTCAAAACAAGCAGTTTTTCAGACATGATAAAGAGGATCCACATGCTTACATCTGTTATTTCAATAAGATTACCTCAACGATGAGATTCCCGGATGTCCCGAGCACGTCAATTAAGCTTATGATTTTTCTGTTTTCTCTTGAAGGTTCAGCCCGGATTTGGCTAGAAAAAGAACCTCATCGTTCAATTTTGACGTGGGATGATCTTGTTTCAAAATTCATTAATCAATTCTTTCTTCCTTCAAAAACGACAAATCTTCGAAATGAAATTACTAGATTTCAACAAAGATTTGACAATTCGTTTTACGAGGCTTGGGATCGATTTAATGACCTTCTTCGAGCATGCCCACATCACGGATTTTCTGAATTACATCAGCTAGATACCTTTTACAATGCGTTGAATGCTAATGATCAAGATTCATTGAATTCTACTACGGTTGGAAACTTTTTGGATAAGATGCCTCGTGAATGCTTGAGAATTATCGAGAGTAAATCCAAGGTTCGTAATTCACGAAACAAGGCAGTCGTTGCCAAAGTGAGTTCGAATTCATCTACTCCCGGAATTTCACCAGATGTTGCTGCTCTTACAACCGAAGTTTCTGAACTTAAGAACATGATGAAGACTATGCTTGTCGAAAAACAAAAAGCCCAAGCTCCCGCACCCGTAAAAGCGGTTGAGCAGAGTTGTGTAACTTGTGGAGGTGCTCATTCTTTTAGAAATTGTCCAGCCAGCGATGGCAACATTTATCAAGACAACATTCAAAAGTACGTTTCACAAGCTGCTGCAGCCAATTTTAATCAAGGCAATACAAATTCTAGACCTACGATAGTTGCAAACCAAATCCGACCTCTTGGTTTTCCTCCGATTCAAAATAATCAAAACCGTTTCAATCAGAATCAAGGAAATAATTTCAACCAAAATCGAGGAACCAATTCTAATCAAAACCGTGGAAATAACTTCTACCAAGGACAAGTGTATCAACCTCCGACTAGTCAACCACCAGTTTACCAAGCTCAACCTTATCAAGCTCCTGCTCAGCAAGTGCAAGGTGTTTCAAAGACCGATTTTGAGAATTATGGTAAGGCTAATGATGCTGTATTGAGAAATATGCAAAATCAGGGCCAATGTTTACAAAATCAAATAGCCAATTTAACAGACATGCTCTCCAAATTCATGAATGCCAATACCGCTTCATCTTCGGGTACGGGAACTCTCCTAAGTAACACCATTACTAACCCGAAGGAGGACTTGAAAGGTATTACCACTCAAAGTGGTATTGCTTACAAAGGACCCACGATTCCTACTACTACTTCTCCTAAAGTAGTGGAACATAAGACCGAGGTCATAAAGGACACGATGCCTCCTGCTAATAACGGAAGCACCAAAGACATCCAACCTCCTATTGTCCCTGTTGTCCATCATGAATCAATCTCTGAGCCCGTAAATGCTCCAGTTAGTGCTTCGATGCCTAACCAAAAAACATCAATTCCATTTCCTTCAAGAAGAAATGATGAAAGGCGTCGTGAAAAAGCTAACGACCAAATTGAGAAATTCTATGAAATCTTTAGAGATTTGAGTTTCAAAATTAGCTTTACGGATGCCTTGATACTTATGCCAAAATTCACCTCGACTCTAAAAACTTTAATCGGAAACAAAGAAAAGTTGAGTGAAATGGCTAGAACTCCATTGAACGAGAATTGCTCGGCGGTCATCCTAAACAAGTTACCGAAAAAACTTGGAGACCCTGGCCGATTTCTTATTCCATGTGAATTCTTCGGGATTAATACATGCAACGCCTTGGCCGATCTCGGCGCGAGCATTAATCTTATGCCATATTTTGTATGGAAAAATCTCTCTCTTCCCGAACTAACCCCGACTTGCATGACGCTAGAGCTAGCGGACCGTTAGATCTCTGAACCGATCGGTATCGCCGAAGACGTCTATGTAACGGTGGGAAAGTTCCAATTTCCAGCAGATTTTCGTGGGTCGTTTAGATTTTTGTGCCAGACCATCCGAGTACTTTAATTCTCGGGGAGGAGTTTCTAAGACATTATGCATTGATAGATGTATACGAGGTGAAAATAACCCTTCGTGTTGGCAGAGGAGGCCATCAATTTATCTGGACTAAACTCGTGATTTAACGGCTATTACAATCATATGACGGCAAACCGAATTGACGTCATTGATATGGCTTGTGAAGAATACTCTCAAGAAGTTCTTGGTTTCTCAAATATGATCTCGAGTGGCAATCCCACTCCTTACTATGATCCAATCGTTTCTACTTCTCCTCCAACTTTAACTCCATTCGGGGACAGTGATTTTCTCCTTTTCGAAGAAGCCGACTCTTTTCTTGCTATAGAGGACGATCCAACTTCACCGGAAGTTGATCCAACGTATTATGACCCTGATGGGGACATTCTTCTCCTCGAAGCAATTCTTAATAGTGATCTATCACCACCCCTCCCTATCAAGGAAATCATTCTCTAGAAATTCCAAAAGATCTTAAAATTTGTAAAGCAAACAATGAAAAAATTTCAGATATGAGCCCCTATGTTTGAACGTTACAGGAGATCGGACCTTGCCATCCTCATTTAGAATATGATTTTATTTTTGGTAATTGGTAACGCACAATGTCTGCCCAGTATAATTGCCAAACGATTTGATAATGAGGAAAATGGCCGCTATCTGTTCGAGTTCTATATGGTTCCCACAAGCGAGCCATCGCTTGGAAACTCTCTGATATCAAGGGTATTAACCCAGAGTTTTGTACCCACAAAATTCTCATGGAAGAGGACTACGAACCAATGGTTCAGCATCAAAGGCGGGTAAATCCGAAAATCCATGACGTCATCAAAAATGAAGGGTTGAAAAAAGCTTCTTGACATCGGATTAATTTATCCGATCTCTGACAGTCCATGGGTAAAATGCCCAGTGACACTGTTGTATCGATAAAGGGTGGCAATGATCGTCGTCAAAAATGATGAAAATGATTTAATACCGACTCGATTGGTCACAGGGTGGAGAGTGTGCATTGACTATAGAAAGTTGAATGAAGCTACCCGAAAGGACCATTTTCCACTTCCCTTCATGGATCAAATGCTCGAAAGACTCGCGGGAAATCAATACTATTGTTTCCTCGATGGCTTCTCGGGTTACTTTCAAATTCCCATAGACCTGAAGGACCAAGAAAAGACAACCTTTACTTGCCCATACGGAACTTTTGCCTATTGCCGCATGCCTTTTGGCTATGCTTTGCACCTGCATGTTTCCAACGATAGTATGATGACAATCTTCCCCATGTTTCATGATTGAAAAAACATGGAAGTGTTTATGGATGGGACTTTTCAGTCTTTGGGGATTCCTTATCTACATGCACATATACCCATTTGGACCAAAAATGTTTTTTAAATGTGGTGAAGGACACCCAATTTTGGTTTCCTAAACTGGGAGAAAAGCCATTTTATGGTGAAGGAAGGATGGTCTTGGACATAAAATATCCTATAGTCTGGAAATGAGTCGATCCGAGCTAAAGTTGAAGTTATCGCCCAAGT
This sequence comes from Tanacetum coccineum, assembly GCA_026074375.1. Taxonomy (NCBI): domain Eukaryota; kingdom Viridiplantae; phylum Streptophyta; class Magnoliopsida; order Asterales; family Asteraceae; genus Tanacetum; species Tanacetum coccineum. Next base: position 76,418 of record BQNB010000685.1, on the reverse strand, counting down.
CCCCCACCGACTACTGTGAAAGGTGTCCGAAGTTTTTTTGGGCACGCCGGTTTTTACCGACGTTTCATACAAGACTTCTCAAAAATAGCCCGCCCAATGACTCACCTGTTTGAAAAAGAGACTCTATTTTTCTTCTCAAAAGAGTGTATCAAATCCTTTAATACACTTAAAAGAAAACTGACCGAGGCTCCAATTTTGATTGCTCCCGACTGGGATTTGCCCTTCGAACTCATGTGTGATGTAAGTGACTTCGCAATTGGGACAGTCCTAGGGCAATGAAAAAACAAGCATTTCCAACCAATTCACTATGCCAGCAATTGTGTACGCTTTTGAGAAATTCTGGTCATATCTCGTTTTATCCAAAATCATAGTGTATACCGACCATTCTGCTATAAAGTATCTCTTCGCTAAAAAGGATGCTAAGCCAAGACTGATGCGGTGGATCCTTTTGCTCCAAGAATTCGATGTTATCATCCGAGACAAAAAAGGAGCAGAGAATCTAGTCGCCGATCATCTTTCCAGACTTGAGAACCCTCATCAAGATAAACTCGAGAATAAGGAAATCACGAAAACATTTCCCCTCGAAACTCTTGGATCGGTTGCTCTTTGTGATGATAGTACCCTATGGTTTGCAGATTTCGTGAATTACCATGCGGGGAATTTCATTGTCAAAGGAATGTCATCCCAGCAGAAAAACAAGTTTTTCAAAGATGTCAAACACTACTTCTGGGATGACCCCTTCTTATTCAAAATCTGTGCGGATCAAAGATGATCTTTGGCGGTGTGTGCTCGCATGAAGCTTCAACATTACTCGAAGCTTGCTACAATGACCCCACCGGGGGACATCACAGTGCAAAAATTCACCGCCAAGATGGTCTTGTAGTTTCGGATTCCTTTTGGCCTACAATTTATAAAGATGGCACACGAGTTGGTTTAAAATTGCGACTCGTGCCAAGACAAGGAAAATTCACATGGGTATGAGATGCCTCTAAAATTCCCTCCAAGTTTGTGTATCTTTGACATTTGGGGCATATACTTCATGGGACCGTTCCCATCCATCAAAAGGAAACAAATACATACTTGGTGGCTGTCGATTACCTGTTCATAATGGTTTTTAAAGCAAAGGTCGCTCACTCTAACGACGCTCGCAGTAGTTTTGCAAATTTTCTTAAATCGCTCTTTGCCAGATTTCGGTTGCCCTCTGTGCCATCATCAGTGATCGTGGAACTCATTTTTGCAATGACAGTTTGCAAAGGTCATGCTTAATACGGAGTCATCATGTCTCTCCAACGCGTACACCCACAAATAATGTGGGCAGTTGAGGTATCGAATCATGGTTTTCTAAAAGAATTATTATAAGGGACAGTGGCGGAAAATCGGGCCTTGCTCTTGGTCAGACAAACTTGGCATGATGTCTATACTGGGCCTTTATTCAGCGTTCATAACACCCATAAGGTGCACTCCGTACTAGCTTGTTTATGGAAATGCATGTCATATAACGAGTGAGTTGGAGCACAAAGCAAATGGGCCCTTATACGTGCTATCTTTGGGATATCTTATAAAGCGGGGGGGGTATATTATGCTTATGTTATTCTTTTTGATTTAAGTGAACTGAGGGTGGTATTGCGTGGTTATGGATTGTGTGGGGGGGGGTGTGGGGGGTTGAGTGTGGAATGGGTGGGTGGGGGTTGGTGGGGTTGGGGTTTTTTTATTCAACATTCATGTAGTAGGGGGGTGGGGGGGGGGGGGGTGGGTGTGGTGGGGTAGGAGGGGATGGAGGGGTGGAGGGTGGGGTAGAGAAGGGGGGGAGCGGCGTGGGGTGGGAGTGGGGGGGGGGGGGGGGGAGGTGGTTGTAGGTATGTGAGGGGGGTGGGGGGGGGTGGGGGTGGGGGTAGGGTGGGTAGGGTGGGAGGGGGGGGTGGGTTGGGGGGGGGGTAGATTGAGAGGTGGGGGCGGTTGGGGGGGGTGATGGGGGTGGGGGGGGGGGGAGTGAGGGTAGGGTGGGTGGAGAGGAGCGGAGGGGTAGGGGGTATGTGGTGGGTGGGGGGGGGGGGTGAGGGTAGGGGGGAAGGTGGGGGGTGAGTGGGGGGTAGGGAGGTGGGGCGGGGGGGGGTGGGTGTGAGGGGGGGGGGGAGGTGGAGGAGGGTGGGGGTGGGGGGGTGTTGGGGGGGGGGGGGGGGAGGGCCGTAGGGGGTGGTAGGGGGGGTGGGGTAGTGAGGGGCGGGGGGGGGTGGTGATTGGAGTGCGGGGGGGGGGGGTGGTGATGGTGTGGTGGGGGGGGGGGGGTTGGGGGGGCTGATAGGGGGGGGGAATTGGAGGGGTGGGTGGGATGGGGGGATGGGAGTAGGGGGGTGGGGTGGTGGTGTGGGTGGGGGGAGGGGCGTGGGGTTAAGGGTGGTGTGGGGGTTGGGAGAGGTGGGGGGGTAGCAGAGGGTTGGGGGGGGGGGGGGGGTGGGGGGGGGGGGGGGGGGTGGGGGTGGAGGGGGATGGGGGGGGGGTAGGGGGGGGGGGGGGGGGTGGGGGGGGTAGGGGGGAGTGGGTGGGGGGGATCGTGGGGGGGGGGGGGGGGGTGGGGTGGGGGGGGGGGGAGTGGGGGGGGGTGGGTGGGGGGTGGGGGGGGGGGCGAGGTGGGGGGGGGGGGGGGGGGGCGGGGTGGAGTTGGGGGGGGGGGCTTCGGGGGGGGGTGAGTGGGGTGGGGGGTGTGGGGGGGGGGTTGGGGGGGAGTGGTGGGGAGGGTGGGGGGTGGTGGGGGGGGGTAGGGGGGGGGGGGGGTGGGGGTGTGGGGTGGGGGGGGGGAGGGCGGGTGTGGTGTGGGGGGGGGGGGTGGGGGGGGGTTGCGGGGGGGGGTTGGTGTTTGAGGGGGGGGGGGGTGGGGGGGGGGGGGGGGGTGGGGGGGCGGGGCGGCGGGGGGGGTGGTTGGGGGGGGGGGGGGTGCGGGGTAGGGAGGGTGGGGGCGGGGGTGGGGGTCGAGGGGGGTCGGGGCGTGGGGGAGGTTTTGGGGGGGGCGTGGGGGGTGGGGGGGGTGGGAGGGGGTGGGAGAAGGGGTGGGGGGGGGGGGATGGGGGGGGGGGTGGGGGGGGGGAGGGGGGGGGGGGGGCTAGCGGAGGTGGGGGGTGGGGGGGGGGGGGGGGGGTGTAGGGCGGGGGAGGGGGGGGCGGGGGTGTGGTGGGGAGTGGGTCGTGGGAGGAGGGGGGGGGGTTAGTGGGAGGGAGGGCTTGGAGGGGCTGGGGTGTGTGGTTGATGGGAGGGGTAGAGGTGGGGGGGGGGTGGGGGGGTGAGGGGGGGGGCGGGGGTTGGGGGGGTTGGGGGGGGGGGGTTGTGGGGAGGGGGTTGGGTTAGGGGGTGGGGAGGGGGGAGGAGGATGGGTGGGGGTGGCTGAGGGGGTGGGGTGGGGGGGGGGGGGGGGGGTGGTGGGTGATGTTGGGGGGAGGGGGGGGGGGGGGGGGGGGGGTGGGTGTGGGGGGGGGGGGTAGGTGTGGGGGGGGGGTGTTGGGGGAGGGGGGTGGGGGGGGGGGGGGGGGGGGGTGTGGGGGGGGAGGTAGCGGGGGGGTGGAGGGGGGGGGGGGCGGGCAGTGGGGGGGGGTTGGGGCGGGGGGGAGAGGGGGGGAGTTGGGAGGGTGTTGGGGGGGGGGGGGGAGGTGGGTGAAGGGGGGGGGGGGGGGGTGGGGGGGGGGGAGGTGGGTCGGTGGGGGGGGGGGGGGGGGGAGGGGGGAGGTGGAGTGGGTGTGGTGCGGGATGGGGGGGAGTGGAGGGGGGGGGAGAGGGGGCTTGGTTAGGGGAGGTCGGGGAGGGGAGGGTGGGGTTGGTGGGGCTGGGGGGAAGGGGAGGGATGGTGTGGGGGCGGGGGGAGGGGGGGGGTTGGTCGGGGAGGGGGGCGGTTGGTGGGGGGGGTCGGGGGGGGGGGTGGGGGGTGTCGGGGGGTGTAAGGGTGGGGGGTGAGGAGGGGGGGGGGGGGTTGAGGGGGGGGGTATTTTCTGGGGGGGGTGAGGGAAAGGGGGGGTGGGCGCTTGGGCGAGGTGGGGGGGGGGGGTTGGGGGGGGGGGGGGGGAGGGGGGGGGGGAGGGGAGGTGGTGGGGGGGTGGGTAGGGGGGGGGGGGCGTGGGGGGGGTGGAGTGAGGGGGGGGGGGGAGGCGGGGGGAGGCGGGAAGGAGGGGGTTGGGAGGGGGGGGGTGAGTGGGGGGAGGCAGGGGGGGGGGGTGGGGGTGGGTGGGGGTGGTGGAGTGTAGGGGGGGTCGAGGGGTGGTGAGGGGGGGTGGGGGGGGGGTGGGGTGGGGGGTTGGGGGGGGGGGGTGGGGGGGGGGGGGGGAGGAGGGGGGGGTGGGGCAGGGGGGGTTGTAAGGGGGTGGGGTGTGGCGGTCAGGGGGGGGGTGAGGTGGGTAGGGGGGGTGGGGGAGGGCTGGCGGGGGCGTGGGTATTGTAGGTAAGGGGGCGGTGGGGTGGGGGGGATAGCGGGGGAGTGTGGAGGCGGAAAGGTGAGGGGCGTGGAGGTGGGTGGGGGGGGAGGTTGGGGGGGGGAGGGGGCGGGGGGGGGGGGAGGGAGGGGGTGGGGGGAGGTAGAGGGGGGGGGTGGGGGGGGGGGGGGGGGGGGGAGTTGTGATGGGGGGTTTTTATGGGGGTGGTGGGGGGGGGGGTGGTAGAGGGGTGTAGGGTGGGGTGGAGGGAGTGGGGGATGGGGGGGGGAAAGGTGGGTGGTCTTCGGGGGGGGGGTGCGGGTGGAGTGTGATGGGGTGGGGTAGGGAGGGCGGGGGGGTGGGCGGGGAGAGGGGGTGAGTGTGGAGGGGGTGGGGGGAGTGGGGGGGGGGGGGGGGGGGGGGTGGGGGAGGGGGGGAGTGGGGGGGGTTGGGGGGGGAGAGGGGACGGGGTAGGTGGTTGGGGGGGGGGGGAGGGGGGGGGGGGGGTGGAGGGGTGAGGGTGGGGTGGGTAGCGGGCTGGGGGGAGGGGGCGGGGGGGGGGGGTGGGGTGAAGAGGGGAGCGATTGGGGGTGGGGGGAGGTTTGGGAGGTGTAGGAGGGTGGGGGAGGGGAGAGGGAGGGGGGGGGCTAGGGGAGAGGGGTGGTGGGTGGTGGGTGTGAAGGGGGTGGTGGGGGATGGGGGGGGGGGGGGGGGGGGGTTGGGGGTTCGTGAGTGGGGGGGGAGGGGGGGGGGTAGGGGGGGGTGGGGGGGGGCGGGGGTGGGGTGTGTGGGGTTGTGGTGGGGGTAGGGGAAGTGCGGGTGGGGGGTGGGTGGGGGGGCGATAGTGGGGGACGTTGTAGTGGAGGGGGAGGGGGAAGGGGAGCCGCTTTGTGGGGGTGGGGGTAGGGGGTGGGGGGGGGTGAGGGGGGTAGGGGAGGGTGGGGAATGATGTTGGTGGGTATTTGGGGTGGGGGTAGAGTGGGTGGGGGGTGGAGGGATATGTGGGAGCAGTGGTGGGGGAGGTGGGATGGAAAGTAGGGGGTGTGGGAGAGGGGAGGAGTGGGTGGGGGAGGGGGGGGGGGGGGGGGGGGGGGGGGGAAGTGGGTGTAGCGGGGGGTGGTGAGGGGGGGGTGTTGGGAGGAGGAGGGCGTGGTGGGGGGGTGGTTGGAGATGATGGGGATGGGGGGGGGTGAGTGGGGGGAGTGTTGCGGTATGAAGGGGGGGGGGTAGGGGGGGGTGGGTGGCGGAGAGGTGGGGGGAAGGCAGGGTGGGTGGGGGGGGGGGGTGGGGGGGGTGGAGGGGTGGAGGAGGGGGGGGTTATAGGGCTTTTGTGGGGGGGGGGGGGGGGGGGCGTGGTGGGAGGTGGGGGGGGGGGTGGTGGGGTGTGGGTGGTGGGGATAGGGGGGGAAGGAGGGGGGGGGGTGGGGGGTGGGGAAGGGGGGGATGGGGAGGGCGAGGGTTGGGGGGTAGGGGTATTGGCGGGGGGCGGGTAGGGGGTGTGGGGAGCTGGTGGGGGGGAAGGGGGGGGGCGGTGGGGGGGGGGGAGTGAGGTGGGGGGGGTGGGCGTGCGGGAGGGGGGGAGGGGGGGGGGTGTCAGGGGGAGTGATGGGTTGGGGGGGGCGGTGAGAGGGTGAGGGGGGTTGGGTTGGGGATTGGGGGGGGTGTGGGGGGGGGGGGGGGGGTGTGAGGGGGAGGGGGGTGAGGGTGGTGGGTAGGGCGATGAGGGGGGGGTGGGGGGGGATGGGGGGGGGGTGGGGGGGGGTGGTAGTTGGGGTGGTGGGGGGGGAGGGGGGGGGGGTTGGGGGTGGGGGGAGTGGGGGGTGAGGGGGATGTGGGAGGGGGGAAGGTGGTTAGGGTTGGTGGTGGCGAGGGGATGGTGCAGGTGGGGGTGGGGGGAGGGTGGTGGTGGGGGTGGGGTGAGCGTGGTAGCGGTGGGGGGGGGGGTGCGGGGGGGTGGGTGGGGGGGGGGGTTTGGATGGGGGGTGGGGGGATGGGGGGGGGGGGAGGAGTTGGCTGGGGTGGGGCGGGAATGCTGAGGGGTGGGGGGGGGGCGGAGGGAGTGGGGGGGAGGGGCAGGTGTGGGAGGGGGGGGGTGATGTGGGGGGGGGGGGGGTTAGGGTTGTGTGGGGTGGGGGTGGGGGGTTATGGGTAGGTGGGTCGGGGGGTGGATGTTGGGGAGGAGGTGTGGGGGGGGGGAGGGGGGGGGGGGAGTGATTGGTGAAGTGTTGGGGGGAGGGGGGGTATGGTGGGGGGGGAGGTGGAAAAGGTGGGTATTCAAGGGGGGTGGGTGTGAGGGGAGAGTGGCGGGGGTGAAATGGGGAGGGTGGGGGGTGGGAGGGGGGTAGGTTGGGGGAGAGGGGGGGTAGCGATGGGTTTTGGGGGAGGGTGGGGGGGGGGGGGGGGGGGGGGGGAGGAAGGAGGGGGGTAGTGTTAGAGGGGGGTGGGGGATTAGGGTGGGGTTGGGGGGGGGGCGGAGGGGGCGGGGGGGGGGGGGGGGGGGGGGGGTAGGTGGGAAGGGGGGGAGGGGGGGGGTGGGGGTGGGAGGCGTGGATGAGATTGGGGGTGCGTGGTGGGGGTGTGGGGTGGGGGGCGGGGGGTGGGATGTGGGGGGGGGAGGGGGGGATGGGTGGGGTGGGGGGAGGGGTGGTTGGGGGGGGGCTGGGGGGAGGGGATAGGGGGGGGGGGGGGGTGTGGGGGTTTGGGGGAGGGGTGGGGGGGGCGGGGGTGGGAGTCAGGGGGGGGGTGCGGGGGGGTAGTCCAGGGGGGGAGGGGGGGGGGGGGGTGAGGGGGGGGTGGGGTGGGGGTTGATGGGGTAGGGGGAGGGGGGGGGGGGTCGAGCGAGGTGAGGTTAGGGGTGGTGGGTTGGGGGGGGGAGGTGGTGTGGTTGTGGGTAGGGGGGGGGTGGGGGGTTTTGTGAGTAGTTGTGTGGGGGGGGTGGGCGGTGTGGTGAGGTGGGGGGGGTGGGGGTGGAGGTGGAGGTGGGGGGGTGGGTGTAGGTGGGGGATGGTGGGGGGGGGGGTGGGGGGGTGGGGGGGGGTGGCGGGGTTGGGGGGGGGGGGGAGTGGGGAGCGGCGGGGAGGGTGGGTGGAGGAGGGGTGGGGTAGGGGGGTGGGGGGGTGGGTGGAGGGGGGGGGGTGGAGAGGTGGGGGAGGGGTGGGGTTAGGTGGGGAGATGGAGGGTAGGGGGTGGGTTGAGGAGGGGGCGGTGGGGTGCGGGGGGGGGGAAGGGATGGGGGGTCGTGGGCGGGAGGGGATGGTGTGAGGGGTGGGGGGGGGTTGGGGGGGTAGAGCGGGCGGGAGGTGGGTGGGGGGGGGATGGGGTTCTGGGGTGGTGAATATTAAAGGGGGGAGGTGGGGGAGGGAGGTGGGAGGGGGGAGGGTGGGGTGGGTTGGGTGGGTGGTGCGGGGGGGGGAGAGTGGGGAATATCGTGGGGGTGGGGGGTGGGCAGTGGGGGAGGGGGGTGGGGGGGGGGGAGTGTGGGGTGGGGGTGGGGGAGTAGGTTGGGGGGTGGGTTCGGGGGGGGGGTGGGGGGAGGTTGGGTGAGAGGTGGTAGGGGGGGGAGGTGCGAGTGTGGTGGGGAGGGGGGGAGAGGTATGGGGGCGGGGGGTGGTGGGGGGGGCGTGGGTGGGTGGAGGGGGGGGGTGGGGGGGAGAGGGGGGATGGGGTGGCGTGGATGGTGGGGGGATGTGGGTGGGGGGAAGGAGGGGGGTGGATGGGCGGGGGGGGTGTAGTGTGTGGGGCGGGTGGGGGGTGGGGGGGGTGGAGGGTTGGTAGGGGGGGGTGGGTGGAAGGGGGGGTGGGGGTGGTGGTGAGGGGTGGGGTGGGTGGGGGATGTCGTTGGGGGGGAGCTCTGCGGAGGGGGGGGTGGGGAAGGGTGGGGGGGGTGAGGTGAGGCTTGGGGAGGTGGGTGGGGTTGTGGGGGTGGGGGGGGTAAGGGGGGGGGGGGGTGCAGGGGGGGGGAGGTGGTGGGGGGGTGAAGGGGGTGGGAGGTGAGGGGTGGTGTGGGGTGTGGGGGAGGGGGGGGGGGGGGGGGGGGTGAGGAGGGGGGGGGGGGGGGCGGGGGTAAGCATTGTGGGGAGGGAGTTGGGAGGGGGGGGGTGGCGGAGGGTTAGGGGAGATGGGGTGGGGGTATGAGAGATGAAGGGGGAGGTGGGGGGGAGTGGGGAAGGTGGGTTGGGGGGTGGGGCGAGTGGTTTGGGGGGTAGGGGGGGGGGGGGGGGGGGGTCGGGGTTGGTTATAGTGTGCGTCTGGGGGGGGGGGGTGGGGTGGTGTGGGGGGGGGGGGGGTGAGTTGGAGGGGGCGGGTGGCGGGGGGGGGGGGATGGGGGGTGGGAGGGGTTGGGGGGAGGGGAGGAGGTGCGGGGGTGGGGGGGGGATGGGGATGGGAGGAGTTGGGGGATGGGGGGGTGTAAGGATGGGGGTGGAGGTGGGGGGGGGTGGTGGGTGGAGGTGTGTGGAGGGTGGAGGTGCTGCATGGGTGGTGGGGTGTGGCGGGAGGGGGTGTGGGGGGAGGTGGTGCTGTTGGGGGGTGCGGGGGGGGGGGGGGGAGGGGCTCGGGGGGGGTAGAGGGGATGTGGGATGGTTGGAGGGGAGGTTGGGAAGGGGGGGTGGGGGGCGGGTCGGGAGGGGGGGATGGGAGGGGGTCGGGGGGGGAAGGGGGGGTGGGGGATTGGAGGTGGGGGGGGGGGGGGGAGTGTGGGGGTGTTGCAGGCGGTGGGGGGGTGAGGTGGGCTATGCGGGGGGGGTGAGGGGGGGGTGGGGGGGTTTGGGGGGCAGTGACGGGGTGTGGATGTGGGGGGGGGGGGGGAGTTGGGAGGGGTGGGTGGGTGGGATGGGTGGGGGGGGAGGGGGGGTGTGGGGTTGGGCGGGGGGGTGGGAGGCGGGGGGGGGGGTGAGGGGCGGTGGGACAGTTGGGGGTGGGAGGGGGGGTGGGGGATGGTAAAGTGTGGTAGGATCGCTGTAGTCCGGTGTTCGTTTTTTTTTAAAATTTTTATTTTTTTTTTTCTCGTTTTTTCTTTTTTTTTCTGTTTTTTTTTTTTTTTCATTACTTTCGTTTGCTATTTTTGTTTACTTCTATCTTTAATTCTTTTTTGTTCTTTATATTTTTTACACTTTATGTTATTTTTTTCTTTTTCTCTTTTTTCTAATTCAAAGAGAAAACTAAGAGGATTCATGACGCAAAGATCAAAAACTGCGTTTTCAACATCGGCGATCAAGTCCTCCTCTTTAACTCAAGATTGAAAATTTTCTCCGGCAAATTGAAATCCCGCTGGTCAGGACCATTTACCATTGTTCAAGTATTTCCGTATGGCACCGTTGAGTTATCCCAAAACTCCGGGCCAAACTTTAAAGTAAATGGTCATCGTCTGAAGCACTATTTTGGAATGTCCCTGCTATGGATATCCCAGATCTCCAAACCTTCCCTAAAGATAATTAAATTCGGGGATTGGGTCAAGCTAAGTGACCCTAAACAAGCGCTTCGTGGGAGGAACCCCATGCTTATCCAAGTTCATCCGTAGTAGTAGTATGCTAGCTATGTAGTAATGAATAAGTGTTTTGTTGTTGTGAGGAGGATTGCCTCTACCTTTTCCATGTTTTATGTTTTGTGCTGTATTGTCCAGGATTGCCCGGATTTTTGAAGCCTCTCATGCTCGCGGTTTTTGTCCTTCGATCACAAGAGCTTCAAATCCTCAGCTTCATTTTGGGAATCCGATATCCTAATCTTATCAACTAACGTTTATCTTTAGCATAATTCATAAACGGATTAGGATTTACGTAGAGAACCTTCGTGAAAACATTGAGGACAATGTTTTATTCTAGTATGGGGAGGATCTTCGATTTGATTGTGCCTGCAGCCGTTGTTCTCACGTAATCCCGTTTTTACCACTAAAATTTCAAAAAAATGAACAAAATTTAAAAATTTTCAAAAATAAAATAAGTGTTTTGTCACAATTTTGACTTTCCTGCTGGGTAGAATAAGAGTAAATTTTGACTCGATCGAGCGTGTTGAGCTCTAGCTTGTTCCTTAACTTTTAGACTAAGCGTTCTGCCGAATATTAGCGAAATGAAACGGAAAATATGATTAGTCTTAAGTATGAGCTGATGCCTTAAACAAGGATTATTTGGAAATCTTAAGGAGCTACATGTGTGTTAATTCGGTCGTTTTTTCCTCCATAAGCTTAACCTGATTAATTACGTAGTACTTTTGGGATTAAACTTAATTTCAATAATTTTTTATGTAGTATATAGCAAAAAATTTAGCCTTAGTTCAAATTTATACTTGAATTTTTTAAAAAGACGTCTTCTCTATATTATAAAAAAAATGATGATGAAAAAATGCAAAAAATAAAATAAATATAAAACTGTGGGCTGATAAAGTTTGTTGTATATTGACGACTCACCAACCCGATGGTAAGCCTTCTAAAGAAGCCATAGTAAGAATATATCCGAGACTGATAATAAGTTTGATGCATCTTGCCGGCTCACAACCGATGTTACAGCCTTGTAAAAGGTCGAGGGTTACAATTGCATAAGTGTTTAATATTTAAGTGTGAATTAATAAATAATAGATCTCTTTTTGTTAAATTCAAATATGCTTTTGTACTTTGGTTATTCTATTTATAGCGTTTATATACGGAAAAACCTAAGAGTTTTTTGAAACCTAAGGTCGTGATTCTCGATCTAGTTCTCTGTGGGGTATGTCAAAAGCCTGCGTCACTTAACCCGCCAAGGTTTGGATGTGCCGAGACGAAAGTCGCTACATGGGATGATCTCGCCTTCAAACTCATTATTCTCGGGTGGAACGTGAAGCATAGAATTTTGCAAAACATTGATCCAAAGTTGAAATTCAAAATAGCACATACACCTAAGATATTATAATTTTCGGGAGTGAAAAGTTTACAAGTTGCAAATATGAGTAGTGTTAGCATCTTAACTCATAATTAACTCATAATGAACTCATAATTAACGGTGATTTCTCAGATTGAAATGCATCTTGTTCTATGATCCCAAATATTAATAACGAAAGTCAAATAAGTTAGCTAGTAGCTTAAAATGAAAAATACAAAAATATTAGTGTTAGTCAATGTAAATATTTAAAAATGGTAAAAACGGGGGCTTTTTAAAACTTATGAGTCTTTAAATTCCTTGACAAACACTTAGCTACTTTTTGAGGTTATTAGTCAAGGGGGATCGAGATTCTTAGTTTTCAAAGTGCTTACTTCATAGCATTGCGTGAGGACACGGCATACCCTTAGTTTATGGGGAGGATTTTGTATGTGTTAATTACACATGACCATTTTCCATTTAAAACCGGACTCGAAATGACCAAAAACATACCAAAAACTACTTTGATATTTGTATGTTTCACTTATCTTGTTGCAGGAAATGGATATCCGCTGATAAAGGACAAAAACAAAGTCAAAAAAAACGACAAAATCCGAGCATCGGAAGGAAAAGTCATGGAAAAGGGACAAAGTCAAAATAGAAGCCAAGAACAAAAGTCAACAAAAGTCAATGTCAAAAAGTCTCAACCCACGCCAAAGTCAAAGTCAAAAGACCGGAAAGCCATAATCGAAGAGATCTTAAGGGCCAACCTTACCATCTAATGGGCCAGGGAGCACATTAAGGGTACATTTCTGAGACCAAATGGGCTTTTTATTCTCAGCGGGCCCATACTAAAACAAATAGGCCCAAATCCTTTTTAGATATAAGCCAACTACAAGTTAAGGGGCATTTTCTGCCAAACTTCAATTTAACTTTGTATCCACCACAAGGACTCTGATTGCAAAACTTCCATATAAGATGTGGGGTTAAATTTGCCAAACACCAAAACTTTTCCCCTGTTAAACCCCTAAACTAAATTTCCCGCCAACAAAACCCAAGTACTATTCCCCCATCGTTTTCACTATCACCCCTGCAACAAAACTCCAAAAACATCACCATTTTTTTTTTTTTTTCCCTGAACCCCACCCCACAAACCTCCAAGTGCCACCTTGGCAATCTTAAACACTACCATTGGTGCAAACGAATCAAGGGTATTGATTTAAAGACTTTGGGACCAAGCAAAATTGATGGCCAGGATTTGCTTTGGGCTTTATCTCACAAAGAAAATACAAGAAGCACACACTGAAGAGCTCAAGACATTAGGGTTTCATTATAAATAGCTTAGTATAGTTTTATTGTAAAAAAAAGGGGGTCGAATTTTTAGTGTTAAGTCAAAAAGATTGTAACCAAAAATAATTTGTCCTCTTATTAATTGCCATTCCCCTTTTGTTCATTTAAATTCCTGTTCTTTAAATACTTGCAGTTTAATCTTATGTCATTTACTAGTTTTCTTTAAATTTTTGTCACTTAAGCTTATTAGTTTTTAATACTGTTTATCAAAGCTTTTATACAAATTCTTAAGTCATTAAGAATTTATATACAAGTTTATTTCAGTTTCTGTCAAAAAAACATTAAAAATTCAAAAAAAATTATATAAAAAAATATAAAAAAGAGAAGAGAAGGAATCAAGGAAAGCAAAGTGTGCTAAGGATTGGTTTTTGTTTGATGCTGATTCAGAAACATTGGACTTAGGGGTGGTTAGGATTAGGATTAGGACCCTTTCATTTGGACCATTTGTAAGTCTTATTTTTCCATTCTGCTTATTGTTACTGTAGAAATGCTGAATTTGTGCTTATTTTTGTTTTTCCTGCTTATTTTATGTTTCTTCATGTTTGTTGTCTTGTTCAAATGCTTGTTTGACTTTTATGTGAGTTTTACTTGATTCTGCTTATTTTCCTTGAAAACTGCTTAGATCTTATTAGCTTATTTACCTGCTTAATTCTTGTTGCTAGTTGCTTATTTTTACTTATTCTAGCTTTGTCATAATCTGTTTTCAAGTTTCTAGGCTTAAACCACCTTTAATCAGATTAAACTTTGGATTTTAGGCTTTAAAGGGGTGTTTGGGATAGAGGTCAAACGGGTCATATGGGGTTAAAAACCCACTGTGGGTCACTTGGGTGATTTGCACAAGCTACATTAAGTTAATCTTAAGCTGTTTCTAAATGTATTTAAGTCTAAAAATTAGTTTTTATGTTTTTGATTATGGGTCTTTAAATATGTGGTTTAAAAAGTTTCATAAGTGCTTATTTCATTAAGCTTGTTGATACTAGTTTTTGAACCTTATTTTTGAGTCACTTTTGAGTGTCTAAGAGAATAGGTTTAGTCCCTTTTGAGTTACCTTTGTGTTCTCAAAATCTGTCCAATCTTTCTTTTATAAAGTGTCATATAGTCTTAAATTCCCTTTTTCATTTTAAAAATTTTCTGTAACCATTCTTTTTTTCAGCTTTTTAACTTTTGAGCACAAGCTCATTTATGGTCATTCTTTATCTGTTTTAACTTTGTTTTAAGTCTTGAGCTCATTTTGCAGCTTATTTATAAGCTAGCTTTTTGTCCCTCTAAAATCAAGTTTTTCCCCTAGGGTTAGGCAGTGGAATTCAAGCTGCTTTTTCTAGCTTATTTATTGGATTCAGTTCAAGCTTTTGGCTTTTCTAGAAAGCCAATAAGCTCTTTTATAAGCCCTAGGAAGCTCATGCCTTAGGAACCACTCTAGGTAGCTTAAAATTTAAGCCCAAAGTTGGGCCCCTCAAGGCATGTTTTGGCCTGTGCATTAGGCTTATAAGCTTATTAAGGTTTTCTGGCTTATTTCCCTTATCTTTTTACTTACTTTTTACTTATAATAGCTTATTAGGTTAGGTTAGCTTTTTCCTTGGCTTAGTTTTTCTTAGCATTGCTTATTTTGTCCCTTAAGTAGCTTATTAGCTTAGCCTTTGCCTTTCTTTTCTTTAGTGCTTATATGCTTATTTTTGTTTGTCAATCTATCTTATTGGCTTATATGTGTTCTCTAATGCTTATTTGATATTGCCTAGTATCTGCATTTGCTTATCTTGTTTAAGTCTTAGCTTATTTTGTTCATTATAGGTCCATCATGTTTACCCACTTTCATTTTTTTTTAGTCTTAGTGTAGAAAATAGCTTATTTGCTTTTTCCAACCTTATTGCTTATTTTCTTTGTTTAAAGTATGCTTAGGCTAGCTTATTAGGATTAGTAGCATAGCTGTTTTGCTTGTTTTTGAATTCCATTAACTTATTTAAGCTTAACTGCCTAACAGTTAAGCACTCCTTAGGACTTAGTGTAAATTTAGCTTACTTGCCTCTTTCTTTTGCTTATTTTCATGCTTATTTCTAAGTTACAAAAAAATTTCCTTTTTTAAAGTTGCTTAATTTTAGCTTTTTCAAAAAGTTGTAAAAAAATGATAAATAAAAGTGTTGGGAATAGGGGAGGAGACCTCCGAGTGAGCAAAGACTCCGTAACTCGGACCCACCCAAATCAACCAACACTTTTATAACAACACCTCTACCGCTGTGCTACAATAGCTCATCCGGTAGAGGTTTGCTACATTTTAGCCTATTAAGCCCACAACCACTTTTAAGCTTATAACATCTTATTTATTAAGGGGCCCCCCCCCCCCCCCCCCCCCCCCCCCCCCCCAGGTGATGTTTTTCCCATTTTAGATTTTTCATAGGATCTTTATAGTTTAACTTATTTTTCTGTAATTTTTCATAATCGTTTGATATTTTATTATTTAATTTCCTTTAAACTATTTTTTAATTATAATAAATTAAATAAAAAACAAAAGAATATTTTTCTTTTTTAGAAAATTTTATTTTATCAGTTTTTACTTAGGAAAAATAGAAAATCTTTCGTAGGGTCGTTTTTGCAAAATTTTACTTTTTAAAGAACGGGTTTCGACCCCGTTTTTTGTTTTCTCATTTTTAAGCTCGTTTTAACTCCGTTTTCAGTCTAGTCTTTTTTATTCTTCATATTTAGTCACATAGAGTAGATTAGAAGTAAAAACATCTTTGTAGGGTCAATTTTTAAGAATTTAGGTTTTTGACCCCTTGTTCGGGGCTCGTGCTCTCGTTTTTTTTGTTTTATTTCATAATTTTTAGGATTTTCTTAATCGTTTTTGCATATTAGTAGATAATTTAGCTTTCTAATCCTCTTAATCATTAATATCATTCAAATTCCAACTTTCCGACTGTACCGATTTTCAAGTCCAGCCTCGTTGGGGATAAACGACCCGGGAATATTCTATCATACTCCTCGGATTTCATTGATTATTTTTAGATTATCCTTATTATATGTATTTTATTATATATTATATATATAAAGGTCTAATTTAAAGCTTGTCATTGAACAAGTAATTAGAATTAACTTAATTAGAGTAATTTTAATACTGATAGAATATAAGGTTAACGACCTCGCTCTTAGTGTTCGACACCCTACTTATAAAAAAAACCCTAAAAGTACAAAAATATTTTCAATTTCTTTTTAGTATAATTATCATTTTAAAAAACAAAATAAAAGATAAAAACATTGTCTTTAATTATCAATAAAAATCACAAGTTGGTAAAAGAACACAAACATATAATACTTTCAACTGAAGTATTATCCATTAATAAGTTCCCGAACCAAAGAATCAAAAACTTACCTTTTGTGTCTCTTGCGATGTAGGGTTCACCTTTTAAAAGGGATAAAACAACTCAAGAGGGTTATACGCGGGTTGTTCTGGTACTACGACCCTAAAGGAAAAAAGGTTTTTAATAGCTTCGCGCTTTCCTATTCTTCCGCTCCTTTGTGCGTTTTTATTTTCGAAGAGTTACCGAGAAGCTTGTTGATTATTAGGATTAAGTTGTTTTATTTCGTTGTCCGTTATTAAAATAAATTGTGAATTCATTTTGATAAACCAAAAAGAAGAAAAAAAATTGTGTAAATTTTCTTTTTATATTTTAGTGCATGCACACTCAATCTCAATCCCGTAATCTTCAACCATCATCAAACAAACAAGCCCACCGGCTTTTGTGAAAACTGTAATCTTGAAGAACCGATTGAAAATCCAGCTCCTCCCCTAGTTCCGATGGCTGATAACCGGACTATGGCACAATTGCTCCAAGCACCCACCGAGGGGTACGAGGATGCAATTGTAATTCCTAAAATCAATGTTAATTTTGAGTTGAAGCATGGTTTGATCAATCTTGTTCAAAACAAACAGTTTTTGTAGCATTTGATAAGAGATTCCACATTGCTTCACATCTGTTATTTCAATAAGATTACCATACCGCTGACGATTCCCGGATGTCTCGAGGCATGTCAATTAAGCTTATGTTTTTCCATTTTTCTGAAGGGTTCAGCCCGGATTGGCTAGATAAAGAACCTCTGCGTTCAATTTTGACGTGGGTGATTTGTTTCAAAATTTATTATCAATTCTTTCTCTTCAAAAACGACAAATCTTCGAAATGAAATCACGAGATTTCAACAAAGATTTGACGAATCATTTTACGAGGCTTGGGATCGATTTAATGACCTTCTTCGAGCATGCCCACATCACGGATTTTCTGAATTACATCAGCTAGATACGTTTTACAATGCGTTGAATGCTAATGATCAAGATTCATTGAATTCTGCTGCGGGTGGAAACTTTTTGGATAAGATGCCTCGTGAATGCTTGAGAATTATCGAGAGTAAATCTAAGGTTCGTAATTCACGAAACAAGGCAGTCGTTGCCAAAGTGAGTTCGAATTCATCTACTCCCGGAATTTCACCAGATGTTGTGCATCTTACAACGAATTTTTGAAATTAAGGAAAACATGATGAAGGACTTGCTGATCGAAAAAGCAAAGAGCCCAAGCTCCCGCACCCGTAAAAGCGGTTGAGCAGAGTTGTGTAACTTGTGGAGGTGCTCATTCGTATAGAAATTGTCCAGCCACCAATGGTAACATTTATCAGGACAACATTCAAGAGTACGTTTCACAAGCTGCTGCAGCCAATTTTAATCAAGGCAATACAAATTTTAGACCTCCGATGGTTGCAAACCAAATCCGACCTCCTGGTTTTCCTCCGATTCAAAATAATCAAAACCGTTTTAATCAGAATCAAGGAAATAATTTCAACCAAAATCGAGGAACCAATTCCAATCAAAACCGTGGAAATAACTTCTACCAAGGACAAGTGTATCAACCTCCAACTAGTCAACCACCAGTTTACCAAGCTCAACCTTATCAAGCTCCTGCTCAGCAAGTGCAAGGTGTTTCAAAGACCGATTTTGAGAATTATGTCAAGGCTAATGATGCTGTATTGAGAAATATGCAAAATCAGGGCCAAGGTTTACAAAATCAAATAGCCAATTTAACAGACATGCTCTCCAAATTCGTGAATGCCAATACCGCTTCATCTTCGGGTACGGGAACTCTCCCAAGTAACACGGTTACTAACCCAAAGGAGGACTTGAAAGGTATTACCACTCGAAGTGGTGTTGCTTACAAAGGACCCACGATTCCTACTACTTCTTCTCCTAAAGTAGTGGAATGTGAGACCGAGGTCACAAAGGACACGATGCCTCCTGCTAATAACGGAAGCACCAAAGACGTCCAACCTCCGGTTGTCCATCATGAACCAATCTCTGAGCCCGTAAATGCTCCCGTTAGTGCTTCGATGCCTAACCAAAAAACATCAATTCCATTTCCTTCAAGAAGAAATGATGAAAGGCGTCGTGAAAAAGCTAACGATCAAATTGAGAAATTCTACGAAATCTTTAGAGATTTGGGTTTCGAAATTAGCTTTACGGATGCCTTGATGTTTATGCTAAAATTCGCCTCGACTCTAAAAACCTTAATCGGAAACAAAGAAAAGTTGAGTGAAATGGCTAGAACTTCATTGAACGAGAATTGCTCAGCGGTCATCCTAAACAAAAAAGGTTTTACGAAATAAACTTGGAGACCCTGGCCGATTTCTTATTCCATGTGAATTTTCCGGGATTAATACATTGCAACGCCTTGACGATCTTGGCCGCGAGATTAATCTTATGTCCATATTCCGTATGGATATAATTCCCTCTTCCCGAACTAACCTGATTCGCATGGAACTAGAACTAGCGGGATGTTCGATCTCTGAACGGATCGGTGCGCCGAAGAGTCTATGTAACGGTGGGAAAATTCCAATTTCAACAGATTTCGTGGTCGTAATTTTGAACAGACCCCTGGGTTACCTTAATTCTCGGGAGGTTCTTAAAGAACAGTCGGTGCATTGATAGAGGTATACGAAGGTTGAATACCTTGTTGTTGGCAAAGAGGCCATCACATTCAATATGGACCAAACTTCAAGTTAACACGGCTAATTACAATCTATGACGAAACGAATTGACGTCATTGATATGGCTTGTGAAGAATACTCTCAAGAAGTTCTTGGTTTCTCAAATGTGATCTCGAGTGGCAATCCCACTCCAACTTGATTCAAAGTTTCTACTTCTTGCTCGACTTTAACTTATTGGGGGATAGTGATTTTCTCCTTTTTGAAGAAGCCGACTCTTTTCTTGCTATAGAGGATGATCCAACTTCACCGGAAGTTGATCCAACGTATTATGACCCTGATGGGGACATTCTTCTCCTCGAAGCAATTCTTAATAGTGATCCTTCACCACCTCCGAACCAAAGAAATTATTTGCCGGAAATCAAAAAAGATCTTAAAATTTGTGAAACAAACAATGAAAAATCTTCAGTTAATGAGCCCCCTGAGGTTGAACTCAAGGACTTGCCACCTCATTTAGAATATGCATTTTTGGAAGGTAACGACAAGTTGCCCGTCATAATTGCAAAAGATTTAAAGAATGAGGAAAAGACCGCTCTTATCGAGGTTCTAAAGTCCCACAACCGAGCCATCGCTTGGAAACTTTCTGATATTAAGGGTATTGACCAGAATTTGTACTCAAAAATTCTAGGGAAGGAGGACTACGAACTGACAGTTTAGCATCAAAGGCGGGTAAATCCAAAAATCCATGACGTCATAAAAAAAGAGGTTGAAAAACTTCTTAACGCCGAATTTAATTATTCCGATCTTGGACAGTTTCATGGGTAAGCCCGGAGCACTGTGTACCGAAAAAGGGGGCAGATCCGTCGTCAAAAAAATGATGAAAATTATTTAATACCGACTCGATTGGTCACAGGGTGGAGAGTATGCATTGACTACAGAAAGTTGAATGAAGCTACCCGAAAGGACCATTTTCCACTTCCCTTCATGGATCAAATGCTCGAAAGACTCGCGGGAAATCAATACTATTGTTTCCTCGATGGTTTCGGGTACTTGAGTTCCCATAGACCTGAAGACCAAGAAAAGACAACTTTATTGCCCATACGGACGTTTGCCTATCGCCGCATGCCTTTGGGCTTGCAATGCACTGGCACGTATAACGATGTTTGCTGGCGAATCTTCCATGACATGATTGAAATAACAATGGAAGTGGTTTTATGGTTGAATTTTCAGTCTTCAGAGAATTCTTTCTTTTTCTACTTGCCTATCCCATTTTGACAAAATGTTTTAAAATGGTGTAAGACACCATTTGGTCCCAACTGGGAGAAAAGCCATTTTATGGTGAAGGAAGGCATTGTTCTTGGACACAAAATCTCTAAGTCGGGAATTGAGGTTCGACCGAGATAAAGTTGACGGTATCGCCAAGCTCCCTCACCGGTACTGTGAAAATCTAAATACAGTGGTCTGAAGTTTTTCTTGGAATGCCAGTTTTTACCGAGTTCATTACGACTTTTCAAAAATAGCCCGCCCATGACTCACTGCTTGAAAAAGTGACTCCATTTTTCTTTCAAAGAGTGTATCGAATCCTTTAATACATTAAAAGAAAATTGACCGAGCTCCAATTTGATTGCACCCGACTGGGACTTACCCTTTTTCGAACTCATGTGTGATGCAAGTGACTTTGCAATGGGGGCAGACTAGGGCAGTGGAAAAACAAGCATTTCAAACAATTAACATGCCAGCAAAACCATGTCGAGCTCAGCACATACACTACTACTGAAAAGACATTACTTGCCGTGTGTACGCTTTGGAGAAATTCCGTTCATATCTCGTTTTGTCCAAAGCATGTGTATAACGAATTCTGCTATATAAGTATCTTTCGCCTAAAAAAGGATGCTAAGCCAAGATGATGCGGTGGATCCTTTTGCTCCATTAAATTTGATGTTATTCATCGAAACAACAAGGAGCAGAGAATGTGGTCGCGATCATCTTTCCAGACTAAGAACCCTCATCAAGATACATCGGCCAAGGAAATCACGAAAACATTTCCTCTTGAAACTCTTGGATCAGTTGCTCTTCGTGTTGATAGTACCCCATGGTTTGCAGACTTCGCAAACTACCATGCAGGGAACTTCATTGTCAAGGGATTGTCAATCCCAGCAGAAAAACAAGTTTTTCAAAGATGTTAAACACTACTTCTGGGATGACCCCTTCTTGTTCAAAATCTGTGCGGATCAAATGATCCGGCGGTGTGTGCACGGCAAAGAAGCTCTCGACATACTCGAAGCTTGCCACAATGGACCCACCGGGGGACATCACGGTGCAAATCTCACTGCCAAAAAGGTCTTTGATGCCGGATTCTTTTGGTCTTCAATATATAAAGATGCCCATGAGTTGGTTAAAAATTGCGACTCATGCCAACGACAAGGAAAAATTTCACAAAGGGATGAGATGCCTCAAAATTCCATCCAAGTTTGTGAAATCTTTGACTTTTGGGGTATAGACTTCATGGGACCGTTCCCATCATCAAAAGGAAACAAATACCTACTTGTGGCTGTCGATTACCTGTCAAAATGGGTTGAAGCGAAAGCGCTCCCCACCAACTCGCCAGTAGTTTGCAAATTTCTTAATATCTCTTTTGCAGATTCTCGGTGCCCCTGTGCCATCATCAGTGAGCGTGGAACACATTTTTTTGCAATGGACCAGTTTGCAAAGGTCATGCTTAAATATGGGAGTCACTCATTTCTCTCCACCGCGTATTCACCACAGAATGTGGGCAGGTTGAGGTATCAATATCGTGGCTTAAAAAGATATTCTTGAAAGGACAGTGGTGCGAAATGTGCCCTTCTTGGTCGGACAAATGGATGACGCTCTTTGGGCTGTTCGTACTGCGTACAAAAACCCATCGGGTGCACTCCGTACAAGCTGTATATGGAAAGGCATGTCATCTGTCCGATTGAGTTTGGTGGCACAAAGCTTTATAGGGCCCTTAAACATGCTAACTAGATCTCAGACCGTAGGAGATCAACGCAACGTTTCAAAACTCAATGAATATTAAGTGAATGGTGATAAGCTAGAAAAATCTTGATTTACAAAGATAAAACTAAGGGATTATGACGCAAAGATCAAAAAAACCGCGTTTTTCAACGTAGGTGATCAAGTCCTCCTCTTTAACTCAAGATTGAAAATTTTCTCCTGCAAGTTGAAGTCCCACTGGTCAGGACCATTTACCTTTGTTCATAGGTTTTTCCTTATGGCACGTTGAGTTTTCCCAAACTCCGGGCCAAATTCAAAGTTAGTGGTCATCGTTGATAAGCACTACGTTGTGGGGATGTCCCTGCTATGGATATCCCGGACCTCCAAACCTTCCCTAAGGACAATTAAATTCAGGGATTGGGTCAAGCTAAGTGACCCTAAACAAGCGCTTCGTGGGAGGCACCCCATGTTATCTAGTTTATCCTGTTAGTTGTAGTATGTTCCTAGCTTGTAGTAATGAATAAGTGTTTTGTTGTTGTGAGGAGGCTTGCCTCTTTCCATTATCCGTGTTTTTGTTTTATGTTGTATTGTCCAGGATGTCCCGGATTTTTGAAGCTCTTGTGCTCGCAGTTTTTGTCCTTCTATCACAAGAGCTTCACATCCTCAACTTCATTTTGGGAATCCGATATCCAAATCTTATCGACTAACGTTTATCTTTAGCATAATTCATAAACGGCTTAGGATTTACATAGAAACCCTTCGTAAAAACATTGAGGACAATGTTTCATTCTAGTATGGGGGGATCTTCGATTTGATTGTGCCTGCAGCCGTTGTTCTCACGTAATCCCGTTTTTACCACCAAAATTTCAAAAAAATGAAAAAATTTCAAAAATTTCAAAAATAAAATAAGTGTTTTGTCACAATTTTGACTTTCCTGCTGGGTAGAATAAGGTATAATTTTGACGCGATCAAGCGTGTTGAGCTCTAGCTTGTTCCTTAACTTTTAGATAGCGTTCGGCGGGTTGCGGAAGAACAAACATGATAGTGTTAATTATGAGTGGTGCGAAACAAGGAAGTTTGGAAAATCATATAAGTCATGTGGTGTAATTTGTGGCTTTTTCTCCCTAATCTCTTATGATTTTTTACGTGCTACTTTTGGAGATTAAAACTTAAATCAAGTATTTTTTATGTATTATATAGCAAAACACTTAGCCTTAGTTCAAATTTATACTTGCATTTTTCAAAAAGACATCTTGTCATATATAATGAAAAATGATGATGAAAAATGAAAAAATATAATAAACCGTGGGCTGATAAAAGTTTGTTGTATCTTGCCGGCTCACAACCGATGTTACAACTTTCTAAAAGAAAGCCCATAGTAAGAATAATAATCCGAGGCTGATAAAAGTTTACTGCATCTTGCCGGCTCACAACCGATGTTGCAGCCTTCTAAAAGGTCGAGGGTTACAATTGCATCAATGTTTAATATTAAATGTAAATTAATAAAAGATCTCTTTTTGTTAAATTCAAATATGCTTTTGAACTTTGGCTGTTCTATTTTATAAGCCATGTTTATACGGAAAACCGAGGTTTTGAAAACCTATGGCGTGAGTCTCGATTCTTGTCTCTGTGGGGTGTCAATAGGGCTGGTTACTTAAGGCAAGGTTGGGATGTGCCGAGACGAAAGTCGCTACATGGGATGATCTCGCCTTCAAACTTATTATTCTCGGGTGGAACGTGAAACATAGAATTGATCCATGGTTGAAATTCAAAATAGCACATACACCTAAGATATAAATTGTCGGGAGTGAAAAGTTTACAAATTGCAAATATGAGTAGTGTTAGCATCTTAACTCATAATTAACGGTGATTTCGTTTTAAGCTTGGTTTGGAATAAGTGAAAAGTCGGGAACGATGAATTTATCCTTTTTGGGGCATTCTCGGATCGAAATGCATCTTGTTCTATGATCCCTTAAAGTTATTAAATAACGAAAGTCAAAACGTTCTAGTTAGTTGATTAATATGAAAAAAAAATGAAAAATACAAAAAGATGTGTAGGAATAGGTGTATATATAAAAAATGGTAAAGACGGGGATTTTCAAAACTTATGAGTCTTTAACTTCCTCGATGAACACTTAGCTACTTTTCGAGGTTATTAGTCGAGGGGGATCGAGATTCTTAGTTTTCTAAATGCTTACTTCATAGCATTGCGTGAGGACACGGCAATGTCTTAGTATGGGGGATTTTGGTATGTGTTTAATTACACATACTTTTCACCATTAAAATCGGACTTAAACGACCAAAAACGCACATAAAATGCCATAAATATGCCTGTTTTTGTGTTTGTGCTGTGCAGGTACCGGATATTCACTAAAGGACAAAAACAAAGCCAAACCAGACAAAACTGAGCACGGATTTGGAAAGAGCGCGAAAAACTGAGGCCAAGGGTTCAAAAGGTTGAAAAAGGGGCTAAAACGGAAATTTCCGGATCGACTCGACAACGTTTGAGAATTTGATGAAGTCAAGACGAAGTCAAAGTCAACACCGGGATATGGCATTGAAAAGAGCATCAAAAACCGAGCCCGAAAACGTAAACTGTCAAAAGTGGGCCCGGGTCAGCCCACTTATCTACAAAAGCCCAAATTCCTTTATTAAACCTAACGGGCCCATTTTGCCAATATAAGCCCACAAGCCCATAGCCCTAACGCTGTTATGCCACAAGGACGTATGGTGAAAGAGTCAAATACACCTTTGGGGACCTTTTCTGTCAAATCCCCAAACTGTTAACACACAAGGACGAAACTTGAAATAACCTTATAATCCTTGAGGGGCCATTTGTGACAAACCCTCAAACCCACACCCTGCGTTTTGAAATACTGTACATCTCTCCCAAGTTTTCCCGCCAAACTCATAACCCCACATCCTGTCACAATCAAGCCTCGTTGACCTCCCCACATCACTCTAAACCCGTCACTAACCTAAACCCCACCCCCCACATGGATGTGCCAAGCTGGCAATCCTAAATCCCCCTCATTCGATCAATGGTTGAAATTTCTTTGATTGGGCAACACTCAAAACCAAGGGCCAGGATTGCTTTGTGTTTCTACACACACAACAAGCACACAAGACTCATTTGTCTCTACAAAGAAGCACAAAGAGATGAGGACAAAGAGAGAAGAGGCCAAGACCAAAACCTTAGCTCGTTTCTATATAAATCTTTTGTAAGCCCTTGAGGCAAAGTGTGTAGTTTTTTAGTCTAGTTCAGTTTTAAGTTTTTAAGTAGTTCAACTTTATTGTACTTGTACTTTTAAAAATTCAATGAAATTCAGATTTATGTTTACTCTTGCTTAAGTTTTTTTTAAAAACCTCATATAAGCTCTCACATAAGCCATTTATTAAGCTGTTGTTAAAATTTGATACAAGTATTTAAGAAAAGGAAACCAAAAAGAAAGAAAAAGGGTGTGCTGAATTAAGCTTATGGATGAATGGGCTGACATGGAAGGCTCATTGGGTTCTTAGTTTAGCTTATTTATAAGCTTGGGTAGGATTAGAGCTTATTTAGGTTGCATATACTCCTGTTTTGAGCAAGGAGTGGAGGTACATTTCTTTTTAAAATTTTTTTTACTGTAGCAACAGCTTATTAGTGCTTATTCTTAGCTTATTCTTGCTTAAATTGCTTATTTATGTCTTATTTATGTTTGTTAATGATTTTATGCCATTGTTTTAAGTCTTAAGTATAAACTGCCTTAGATAGCTTATTTTCACTGTTTGCTTATTAGCTTTTTCAAGTGCTTATTTGCTTTTGCTTTCTACTTTTTATTGCTTAATATTACATGCTTGATAATTGTCTTTAAAAATCTTTGCTTAAATCAGTCCTCAATAGCTTTAAAATCTGTTTTCAAAAATTAGCTTAAAACAGCCTTTTAGTTTTAAATTTGGATTTTAAAAACTTAAAGGAGTGTTGGGTTAAGGGGCAAAATGGGTCAAAAATGGTTAAAAACTCTTTTGGGTCATTAAGCCAACTTTGTTAAGCTGTATCTTAGCCTAATTAAGCTATTTTTAAAAGTTTTTTGGTTTATTAGTTTGTTTTTAAGTTTTTTTTTATCAAGTGTTTGAAACTGTGGTTCATTAGCTGTTGTACACAGCTTATTTGGCTAAGCTGTCCAAACCAAGCCTTTAAGCTTTGGTTTGGACTTGTTTTTAAGGTGTAAGTATAGTTGATAGGTTTAGTGTAAGTGTTCATTAGTCTTAAGTATTTCAACTTAGTTTCTGTCCAACATTTCACTAAGTGTTTTAAAACCAAAACAGCCTTTTTAAATTGCCTTTTCTAGCTTATTTGTTTGTTCAAAATAGATTTTTGAAAGTGATAATGTTCCATGATTTCAGCTTGGACTTGATTTGAGGTTTTAAAGACCATCAAATCCATTTTACAGGGCATAATTTTTTAAGCCCAAACGTCCTTGTTTAGGGCTGCAAATGGGTCAGTTTTGACCCATTTTGGATTTAAGCTTATTTAAGCTTATGTTTAGTCTTATAAGCCCACAGCCACTATTAGCATATTAACAACTTATTAATAAGCTATTTTTCAAGTTTTAGATTTTTCTTAAGATTCTTGTAGTATAACTTATTTTCCCTAAATTTTTCATAATTTTTCATATTCGTTTACTATTTTTAATCATTTATTTTTATTAAAACTATTTTTTAATTATAATAAATTAAATAAAAATCAAAAAAATATTTTTCTTTTTTAGAAAATTTTATTTTATCAGTTTTCACTTAGGAAAAATAGAAAATCTTTTGTAGGGTCGTTTTTGCAAAATCTTACTTTTTAAAGAACGGGATTTAGCCCCGTTTTTGTTTTTTTTATTTTATAAGCTCGTTTTAACTCCGTTTTCAGTCTAGTCTTTTTTATTCTTCATATTTAGTCACATAGAGTAGATTAGAAGTAAAAACATCTTTGTAGGGTTAATTTTTAAGAATTTAGGTTTTTGACCCCTTGTTTGGGGCTCGTGCTCTCGTTTTTTGTTTTATTTCATAATTTTTAGGTTTTTCTTAATCGTTTTTGCATATTAATAGATAATTTAGCTTTCTAATCCTCTTAATCATTAATACCATTCAAATTCCAACTTTCCGACTGTACTGATTTTCAAGTCCAGCCTCGTTGGGGATAAACGGCCCGGGAATATTCTATACTACTTCTCGGTTTCATTGATTATTTTTAGATTATTCTTATTATATATATTTTATTATATATTAAATATATAAAGGTTTAGTTTAAATCTTTTCACATGTGATAACACGATAGGTGTATAAGTAATCTCATAAAATAGATTAATCGATATTATCAGCAAAGATTTGCTTACATATAGTAATCAGTAGGAAATTAGAACTCAAGTACTTATAGTAATATCTATCAAACATGCCCAGCAGGCATGGGAAATTTGTATGGGCAATAAAAATAGGGCAAGCATTCAAGGCGTCATGTAATGCAATCAAGGCAACATGCAAGTCAATAGGCAATCAAAGGTGATTCAGGTTTTAGCACTCGCAAAGAACTTCATATAGGATTATAAAGTGAAAGTACACATATGCAACATGTACGTTCATGGCCAGGTCA
Organism: Tanacetum coccineum; assembly: GCA_026074375.1. NCBI lineage: Eukaryota > Viridiplantae > Streptophyta > Magnoliopsida > Asterales > Asteraceae > Tanacetum > Tanacetum coccineum. Next base: position 49,308 of record BQNB010000685.1, on the reverse strand, counting down.
TTTTCAGGTGATCTTAGAATTTTGTGTCCTCCCCCCCTCTAACATAACTTAAGGAAACTACCCCCATCATTTCGTAATCCTTCATAGATTAGGCATAGTTGATCAGTGTCACACCCCGCTAAGAGCGGAATAACGGGATGTGACGTTATGATTTCATCGCACAAGATACAAGATATACCATACATTGTTACAAGAATTTATATTTACATTACATTAAAAAATTTTCAGTTTTAAGTAGTTGAAAACCCTTGTCTTTAGAAACATCCCGGTAGTAGAGGTATTTGATTATCAATACCTTCAATTTACTTTGATGATCACACCTGAAAATGATACTCGAAAGGTCAACTAAAAGTTGGTGAGCTAGTAGGTTTAGAGGTAAACCCAGTTGTTGTGCCAGAATTTAAGAGTGTCGACAATAGTGCAATATGAAAGCAGAATGCATGCAACGGTTTTTAGATTATCAATACATCATAACATAATACAAGGGTATCCCAATCCAAATCAACCAATCAATAGAATTCCCTCACGCTTATAGTCCTCCGGACCTATTGCCTACGAGTTGGAGCTACACAGTCGGCTAAGTAGTATTGAGCAGAAGTCCAAAAAGGAACTTCGCATAAATAGATCTCATAGCATTCTCATAGCATTCACATAGAATTCATATAGCATTCATACACGCGATCATAGGCACATAGCATTGTCCAAAAGAGAAATAAGATATTTTGCACAGTAGTAAAAGTAGTTGAAATAGATTTTGAGTATCATTTTCCCCAAATGGAAAAGAGTCTGAAAAGTGAGGCTACGAGAACTCACATCAATAAAGATGATAGTAGCAGAAACTAAATGATCTTTAACTATACGCGCAACGGTACCCGATCACGACCTATTAATAAGTTTACCTTAGTGATTTGTTTTACGAAAACGGCTCAATGTACAAGCGTTTGTCTTAGAGTTTATAGGAGTGTTTACATAATTGGCATAAAGTTTTCGTGTCATGGTTGTGGTGGTTAAGTAGTTCGACTCGATGAATTCTATGTCTTAAGAGAATAAGAGTTTGGGAATTTAGAGCTTGAGAAGCAAGGAATAGAGAAATAAGGATTTAATATAAACGAGACTTTAGAAACTAGAAATCCGAGAATAAGAGTTTAAGAATTTAAAATTATAAAAATAGGAACAATTCGATAGAAATGAGACTTTAGGAATTAAAGAATTTAAAATTCAGATAATAAAGAATCATAGAACTTAAGAATTAAAATAATTTTTAATTAAGAAATGGGGATTGAAGAAATAAAATAAAATAATCAAAGAGTTAATAATTTAGACATGCTTCGGCTGTTTATCCCATCATCTCAAGTTATTTTGGTAAGACATCCTTGATATAAGTATTTTAATTGTTTTAGACACATAGAGCAGGTGTTAGGAGTTTTCATAAAAATCATGTTTTTTGTTTTTTAGTCGGCCATTTAAATAATAATATTTTATTATTTTGTCTTTTTATCGAGTTTTTGAAACTAGTTCGTGTCATAAGTATAAATATAAATTTTAGTATATTTATTTTGTTTAAGTATAACCGTTTATTAAAAATAAATTAATGATTAAATAAGACCGCGATTCCGTCCTTTTGTCGAATTATAAGAAAATGAGTTTTCCAAGATTTTTTCTAAGTGTAAGCTATTTACAAAAATTTCGGAATGACCCGTTCGTTTATAAATGTTTTCCCAAGGTTTCAAACTTTATTTCAAACACTTTCCTTCAAAAGATCGATTCCCGGCAAAATGCCAAAACTTCATATTTTCACCAAGTTTTATCGTACTATACTTCAAATGTCTATATTGACAATTTTAAAACCTATAGTAGTTAAATTTTCGTAAGTAGATTTATAAATTCGTTCTAGGAGTCTAATTTCCCCTGTTTTTCCTTATTGGGCTCAAAAGCCCAATGTTAGCCCAAAAATATTTATTAAGTCCTATCTCACAAGTCTAACCCAAATTAAGTCCACAAGTCAATCCAATTATCAAATCAAAGCCCATCATGTTTAAAATGTAGTTTATTAGCTATTGGGCCTTCCGGCCCGTTAATAGTCCATAAATATTTCCCTTCAAGTTTTAACCTATTAGATATTGGGCCTTATGGCCCATTAAGAGTTTAAATGTTTTAGTTCGATATTTAACCAAGGAAAATCATGTTCATTTCGATTAAGTCTAAGTATCCCATATAAAATGCCAGAAGCAAAACATGTCGAAAACGAAATTATAGATTTAGTCTTAGTGTTAATATTTCGAAAACCAATATAAGTCATAAAGATTAAATATCGTCTTTTCCTTAAAGTCGATTAAGTAATAGGAATATAACCGAAAATAATTCATTTGGCTTATCAAACCATAAACCAAAACCATTGGGTTTGGGGTCCAATGTGAGTTTTATAGTTAGCCCAATTATATAAAAATAAAAGTATTTATACCTTATTGGGCTTTTTGGCCCAATAAACCAAAAAATAGAATAAATCCAACAACGAACCCAATAAGCTATTGCTTAAGCAAATGAGTACTTTATTAAATAAATAAGAAAGAATATAAGTAGAAAATATAAGCCGGGACCAATAAGCACGAAAATAAGCCACAACTTATTTTGTCTTATTGGGCCGCGAGTCTAATAAGCCCAAAACAACTATAATAAGCCCAAAGTGGTTCAATAAGCATTCAGATAAAAATAATAAGCTCTTTGTTTGTCAAAATAAACTAGACCGATAAGTCAAAAATAAGCCAAAGTGTTATTGGGCCTTATTGGGCCGATAGGCATGCATAAGCCCAATAAACCACCCAAAATAAAATAAGCCCTATAGTGAGCCCAATAAGCTATCGAATACGCAAGTAAGCACTTTAGTGCCATATTAAGCTAAAATATAAGCCGAGGAAATAAGTCAAGACCGAATAAGCTTAAGATAAGCCACGGCTTATCTTAGCTTATTGGGTCGAGAGTCCTAGTGGCCTAAAACCACGAAATAAGCAAACGAATAAGCTCAATAAGCTCAAAAATCAAATATTTATTACAATAAGCTATGGATAAGCACTTTGAAATAAGCCGAACATGAAATAAGCCAAAAACAATAATTCTTTTTGTCTTTACATTTAGGCCAAACAAACATAAGCCCAAAAGTACTAGAATAAGTTCACGAAAAGCTTATTTTTAAGCCAAAAATAAGAATAAGCTCTTAGACCCTAAATGTTATTTTTCTACCACAACCACAATATTTAAATGACACTTTTCTTGTTCTTTCATTTTTCCCATTTCAAACCCAAACACACCTTTTTAGGTCTTTTTGTAAAATTTAAGTTTTAAATTTTTACAAACGCATTGTACATCTAAGATTAGATCATCATTAGGCTACTAAAACTACACGGATTAAAGAATTTTGATGATTACAAAAAAGGGTTTTGAAAGGGGATTTGAGCTCAAATAAACAACCCAAACATTGTTTTTATCAACCCAAGATTACTAGTGTTTAACCCTTACGCATTCTTGCTTCCATGTCCTTGATTAAGAATTGAAAAATGAAGGATTTTGTGGTGTTTGGGTGTTCGGACGTGAACAAAGAGAAGAAAAGAGGAAAGAATTTTCTAGCTTTTTATTTGTGGTGCATGAATGTGTGTGTTTTTGAAAAATATATAAGATAAAAGGGAGGACAACATGCTAGCCAAAATTTAGCAAGCATGTCTTCAAGGGGGTCGGCATAGGTACAAAGGGTAGGAGGGAATCCTATCTTGTTTTGTCTTGTGTCGGGTTTGATTTCATGTCTATTTTGAAACCCGAGTGTTCTTGGAATTAAATATATGATACAAAACGTGTTTAGACATTTTAGAATCGTCAAAGAAAATTGTTTTAAAAGAATTGTTTCTCTCTAGTGTATTAGACTTGATTTACGTTTCATGTAGTTTTCCGTTTTTCGTTAGTTCCAAGCGTAACCTAAAATATCGCATTTTATGCAAACGTTATTGAAATATATTAAATAACTTATTAAAATAAGTTTTTTAAAATGACCCAAAGTATTTATACGTAATTTAATTTATTGTCGTGCTGGTACGTGTTGATGACGTTTTTCGCTGAGCGCGTGAGGACTTTTCGGTAAGTGTTTAAATGATATCATACACGTTTAGAATATAAGGATTTGAATCAAAAGTGATCCAAATAAATAGAGATTTTTCATTTGACAGCCTGTTAGACCGTAAATATT